>APFE031499583.1:102114-164612 GCA_000404065.3 Pinus taeda
ACTGAAGCATGAACAAGATGTAAAATGACTCATTAGACACTGACATGATAATGACAACCCTATGAATGATGATAGACTCAGCTGAATAGTGACATAGATCAACATTTGGGCGACTTTGAAAAGAGTGAGAGCAAACCCTAGACCTAATGCCTAGTGACCAAATTTTTCTTGAAGACTCACTGAAATGACAAAATTTGACCTTGACACTTCAAAATCACTTTGTAAGAGTATATTTGATCACGGGAGGAAGGCTGGAAAGACTGACACTAACAGGCCAATTTCCGGAACCGGCCTTCGGGAATCAACTACCTGTCTTTCCGATTCTAGGAATCAGCCCCTAACAGGCCAAGGGGCCAATTCCCAAAATTGGCCCCCGGCAGGCCAAGGGATCGATTTCAAGAATTGAACCCCGATAGGCCAGGGGGCAAATTCCTGGAATTGGCCCACTGGCCTGTTGGGGGCGATTCCGAGAATCAACTCCTTGGCTTGCCGGGGGCCGATTCCCAAAGTCACCCCCTTGGCCTACTAGGGGTCGGGAATCAACCCCCTTGTAGGTGAAGAGGTCGATTCTTAGAATCGGCCCCCGACAAGCCAGGGGGCTGATTCAGGGAATCAGCCCCCTTGTTTGTTGGGGGTCGACCCCTTGGCTTGTTAGGGGGGCTCTTTTACCCGGGCCGGCGCACATGCCCATTGGCAGGTACCTATGGGCAGGCATGCCTGACCATGTGCGTGCCCGCCCGGTCAAAGTAGCCCCTGTTATGCCAGGGGGCCGATATCCCTGCCGGGGGTCGATTTCGGGAATCGACCCCCTTAGCCTGCTGAGGGCTGATTCCCTACCGGAAGCCTATTCCAAGAATTAGCCCCCAAATGGCCAAGGGGTTGATTTTGGTTTGAGAATCGATCCCTAGAAGGCCAAGGACTCGATTTCGGTCTGGGAATTGGCCCCCAACAGGCCATGGGGCCCATTATGGGAATCGATCCCTGGTAGGCCAGGTGTTGTTTCCCGAAATCGACCCTTGATAGGCCATGGGGTTGATTCTCGGAATCGACCCCATGGCCTACTGGGGGTTGATTCTTTGAATTGACCCGTTGACCTATTAAGGGTCACTTTGACCCCAACAGGGATGCCCACGACTGGGCACACTCGCCCACAGGCACAAGTAGTGTCTGTGCTTGTGGGTGGACACGCCCACGCTGTGCAAAGAAGCCTCGTGGTAGGCCAGGGGGTCGATTTTTGTAATTAACCTCGGCAGGCCAGGGGGCCGCTTTGCCCCGGGTAGGCACGCCAATGAATTTCAGGAATCAGGCCCCTTGGCCTGCTGAGGGTTGATTCCTTGTTGGAAGTCGATTCCGGGAATCGGCCCCCGGTAGGCTAAGGGGTTGGTTCCGGTTTGGGAATCGACCCTCAAAAGGCCAAGGGCTCGATTTCGGTCTCGGAACCGGCCGTCGGCAGGCCATTGGACTGATTCTGGGAATCGACCCCTGGTAGGCCAGGTGTCATTTCCCGAAATCGACCCTTGATAGGCCAGGGGGCTGATTCTCAGAATCGACCTCGTGGCCTACTGGGGGCCGATTCTTAGAATTGGCCCCTTGGCCTGTTAGGGGGTCGCTTTGATCTTGTCAAGCATGCCCACAACCGGGCGCTCCCGCCCACAGGCACAAGTAGTGTCTCTATCTGTGGGTGGGCGCACCCGCCTTGTGTAAAGTGGCCTCGCGGTAGGCCAGCGGGACGATTTTGGGAATTGACCCCTGACAGGCCAGGGTGTTACTTTTCCTTAGGTAGGTACGCCCACTGGCTGGGCACACCCACCCATGGGCATGCCCTCCTGTGACACAACAAGTGTGCAACAACGTGCGGGCACACCCACGGCCAGGCATGCATGCATAGACATGGGCCCTGTGCCTTTGGGTACATGTGCTTGACCGCAGTACAATGGGCGTGCATGTGGCATGCTTGTTGTGTTGTGGGTGGGCACTACCAGGGCTAGGCACACCCTCTCACAGGCATAAGGCCACTCATGCCTGTCCCTATGGACGGGTGGCCCTGTGCTTGTGGGTAGGCACACCCGGCCGTGGGTGTGTCCGCCTGCGGCATAGCGGGCGTGCAACACGCCCATTGTGCCACGAACTTGCACGACCATGACTGATTTTGAATAATTGTCTTAAATAGTTTATATAGCTGGTGTTTGCATGGTATATTGAAATAAAAATTAAAATTTCCATATGATGTTACATGAATTTATTTGTTTAGAATGTCCACAATGCAACAATAAATTAGAGATATAATTTATGTTTCATTCAATCTACAAGTATTGATATTTTGATTAATTTAGTCATGTAATTTGTTCATAATGTCATGGTTTAAATGTGTTTAAAACTTAGAGTTTTTTAATTTCATTTTTTTCTTTTTAATGTTATGGTTTAAAACAATTAGAATTTTAGCGATCTTTAGTGTCAACTTATTATATGTTTAACGACATGGATGAAAATTGTTGGAATTTAAATTTGTTTCAGACCCCATTATTTTATCTTTAACACCATTACTAAAAGATGTTGAAATTTTACATGAGAAAGAAAAATGTTATTCTACCAACAACATTAGTGTGTTTTTTTCATTTATTTTGCACAAAAAAAAATTGGTTTTACTGCCATTTTTTAAAAAATGCTGAAAATTAAGCCTAAAAAAAATAAACTTTCATTCCAGAATACACACTTTTCGTTTTTGGACTATTTTTCATGTTTTTTTGGGGTTTTTTTGCTAGAGTTCATGTTTTGAGTTTACAATTCCCGTTTCAAAGTTTACATTGTTTTATAGAGAAGGTGATATTTCTTCTTTGAAAGCTTCCATGGTAAGTTTCCATGTTTTAATTTTGTTTTCTTATTGATTTGCATGGGAATAATTTAATTTGTGGTAAATAATCTTTTTTACTTTTCCCAGCTTAAGTACTTTATTTTGTTTAGGATCATCAATTTGGAAGTTTACCAACATCTGATGAGATAAGATCTGATGTTTCTAGAATTGCTTCTAATTCCCTTACCAGATCTGGAATGATTATGTGAAAACTCCCTGCACAAGTCACAAATTTAGTCAAAATAAATCTGAGCAATGTCTCTCTGTCCTAAAAAATTCAAGTTATTCCCGGAATCATCCAAAATTCCTCTTAAAAACGAGGTTCTGACAATGCTCATATCAAATTTGTGCTTAGACGTCTAAATGGTATTACAAAAATCTTTCAAGATAGTCCTCCAAATTTTCATCGTCATTCTATGTAATAGTAAAGACTTCAACTTGCATTTCTCGTGTCTTATAATATTCTTGATAAATGTTCAGAAAAATATTCTTCATTTGATCCCAAGAAGTGATAGTGTTTCTTCCCAACCCCATAAAATAACATAAATATGAGTAGTTAAGGGTTGCAGGGAAAAGTTTTAACTTCAGGGCATCTAATGAATAGTTATAGCTCTTATAAAGTATGTCGAATTCAAAAGGAAAATAATCAAGATCCTCATGTACCTTATCATGGAAATGTGGAAGAACCGAAGGAGGAATATTTTTCATTTGAACAATTATATCAGGGTCTACAATTGGAAATCCATAGGTGGACTGTTCTTCCAGTGGCTCATTTTTGCTGGCCCCTTCACCATTAACATCCTCATGATCTTCCATCTTCTTTTGTGCAAGAAAGCTTCCCCCTGTGGGCTGTAAAGGCTAGTTGTGTTTCAAATTTGATTTTTCAGTCTCAACAATCTCCTTCTTCCCTACCAATGGTTGTGATACCCTGAGCTACTGTCTCTAGAATCCAGGTGTAAAGTACCAACCTGGTTGGTCTGTGTTTGCTTGGAGTTTCTACCTTCAATAGAAGGCCCACCACAAGAAAGTATTTTCGATTTATCAATTTTTCCTCTGCCCTTCTTAGGCTTCAAACCCCTATCTGTCCTAGTCAGTCATTTAAAAAAATTCTAATAAAAAAAATCAAAGACTGTAAAAACACTTGCTGGAAACAAATCAATTCAATCCAAATTTATTGTTGCAGCTAAGAAAAAACACACTGACAACACTCTGGAAATATTACCCCTCCTATTAAACAACAAAAGAGGCACACCTGTAAGAAACACCACAAAAATTTACCTCTAATGTTGAAAGAAAATACTAAAAAGATTACCAGAATCTCCCCTAGATGCCTCCCCGACAACGACGCCAAAATGTTGGGTTGCAGTGTTAGTCTTGTATTTATCTCAATATTCACTTGTCAATCTAGATTAGTAAACTTTGAGGCACAACACTATTTATGTTAGAGAGACTCTAATTGTCCTATTTACCCTACTATTTTTAAATTAAAATTTAAGCAAATTTTCACACCCTGAAATCTTAAAACATGGTCTCCTCTTGAAGTTTCACTATTTAATCACACTATTCCAAAAGGATGGTATATTATTCACAAAACAACTAAACTACCATTAACTCTTCAGTTTGCAATATTCTCAAAATTACAACCACACCAAGCAAGTAAAGTATCTTAAATAAAATTCACTATTGCATCTATTTCTCAACCAACTCTTTAATTCATCAAATGCATTGATAAAAAACGTTTCCACAAATAAATCACACTCATTCAAAGCAATTCTCAAACTTTTCTTAACTAAGTACCTGTAAATGCAAGTGTACTCAAGATTCATCCAAAAAGCAATCAATTCTACTATGTGCAATCTGAAAATTAACCAATCATGCTCTTGGAAAAAACTCATGAGATAACCAATATTCACAACAATCTCATAAATCATTGCTAGTACAAGATATCGAATGCATATTCATTATCTAAAGAAACACAATATTTTTCTTATTTTATAAACAAATTTTGTAAGGTACCCAATTTCACATAGGTTCCTCCACTCAGTTGCTTGCGTGCACTAAATCATAACATAAAACCCTAAGATTTTTGAGGCAAAAAAATCAGAACCTAGGAAGGAAATCTCAGATGGAGACACCTTCAAGTATCCAAAAGAAAGAGTAATCAATATACAAAATCAATGCCCCTCTTAGCAAGACAGATCTGTAATGGTGTAAAACAAGATATGATCAATGAAGACAAGGGGCTGAACACATTGCAATTGATGTTATGGTACTAATAGACAACAAACATGATGACCTCAAAGTTTTGGGTATGCACAACAAATATTCCTAGCTCTGCGCAAGCTCAAATCACAAGTAATAGGGAAATAACATTGGTGATAATCAATAGAATGACCACACTTAGGAAGAATGGGAACCACACTCTCACCAAGAACTAGATCCAGATCACACGAAATGTCAAGTGAGAAAAAACAGCCAAATCTTTACCCAAAACGCTCAACAAAGCAGATCCAAGAGGTCATGCAATAAACAACAATCAAATCATTTAGAAATTGATGAAACAAGACCAAATCAAGCATATTTAAGTATTAACAAAGATCCTTATTCAATAACCCATCATATAAAACACTTTAAGACAACGCAAATATGTGTTTCATCAATGAGTCAAGCTTTCGCTTACGCTTTAGGTTTGACAAGTATATTCAGAGAAATATTATGGGCATAAATGATAGATTCACACTGTTAAAACAACACAACAAAATTCACACTAATAAATAAACTCAACATACAATAATATATTCCTAGAAAATGCCTAAGCCATTTCAACTATAAGGGGCAGGTGGGTATAGGAATACTGTCATTACTATATGCATCGCAGAGCCATTTGATCAACAACGGAAATATGGTGAGGGGAGCATATTTCAAAGAATGAATCAGTGTTTTCATTGGCATGTTCGAGGAACATAGATGGAATAGAGTGGACACTTGCAAGGATCTTCCTTATTAGCTTAAATTGGTTAATTAATAATTTAAAGGGGTTACCATTGGAATGATAAGTACAGTGATTGCAACGGATCTGCTTTACTGACATAAAAAGGAAGATACCAAAATGGAGTGGAGCTGAACACCAAAAGTTTGGAATATAACAGATTGCCAGTAAGAAATTCACTGCAATGGATTTCATTATATTCAATTTATTACAAAATGCTAGAACTATTTCCTCAAGACTGTTGAAACTGCCATAGTATTGAATAATACTTCCCTCGTGCTTCCAGAGCATCATTTCATGTAATGATGCTTATACAAAAGGTAAATTAATCTATCACAACTTTACACTTTTTGTACAACTGGAAGTTGGAAAACCGTGGATTAGATAAAATACAAGTCTTCAACCATGACCATCACTTCCATGATGCATTTTACAACAAAAAATATTTGTATAGATAAACATTGTGTGCTTGGCAAAAGACCACATTGTGTGCTTGGATGAGAATTGCATGCTTGGAAAAAGACCGCATTGTGTGCTTGGCTGAGAATTTATGTCTTCCACATTGAGGTTCAATGCATGGACAATCCTGGTTGGAAGCAGAACTGTAGAACAACCTGAAAAAAAGAGCATCCACGTTAAAATTTTGAAAATTAATCAGCACCATCATTATCCTAGTAGACCATAAACTATATGTGACCAGGAACATCAACACGCATATATACACGAGCACACAAGATCAAAATAAACACTTTCACCGAACACACAACTAAAAGATAACAACCGACGTTGATTTGGGCAATAGGACAGTGAACACTTTATCACAATTAGCATCGTTTAGTGAACATCAACAAATGATGAAGAGGGCATGTTCAAAATAACATAACAATCTACTACGCTATCATATTACTATTCCGTGAAGGCAAAATCAGCGTGATGAAGTCATGAAAATCCAACGAGATCTCTGACTAGAGGCAAGGAACCAAAAATCCAACAACAAAAAACGCAATGATAAGGTTCAAACCTCATTGGCCTTTGACCATGACAATGTCCAAGTTGTTTATGGGATTAAAATAATTAAAAAATAAAATAAAAATAAATACATAAGGGTAACAAGAAGCATGACAAAATAGGGGAATGAGAATAACCTTGTTTCACCTAAAATAATGGAAAACTTAGAAGCAAGAAAGCCTTAATTGTCACCAACAAAGCTAGGATGAGTTAAAATTCAACAATAGGTCTATGAATAAATCAATTCCGTGGAACAAGAGACACATAATGAAAAGGTACAAGATTATTCTCATATTCTTGAACATTATTTTGAGTAGTGTGACTTTCCTTTAGACATTCCTATGGAAAAGGATATCATCAAAGCATCAAAATAAGAGGTAACAGAACTTGAAGTTTTAGAGAGACATATCAAAAGAGAGAATGAAATGCTCAAAGAGAAAAACCACAAGATTTTGAAAAGGATGTGTCACTGGTAGCATAAAAATTCCAAACTCAAGAAATATAGGAGGGAACCCTCTTTAGCACACCTCCATTCCAAGGTCCCACAACCTTCCTACTAGAAATATCTCATAAAAACTTCCCGACCCCCGAAACCATAGATGAATCGTTTGAACAAACGGTTAAGAATGTGAACTTCAAAACCCCCGTGAATGACCCAGAAAGGGTTTCGTTCGTCTCGGCTTTGGGAAACGAAAGGACAGTTGTGGGTTTTGTTTTGTTTTTCAGGGACTATTCGACATTTTTGGAAAAGCAGGGATTTTACATAAAGGATCTTTTTGTGAGAGAGCCTTACAGGAGAAGGGGTTTGGGTAGCCAGAAAAAGGCACGATATAACCGTGATTTAAAGAAACAAACTCAAACTCAAATTACTTCTTAAATTCAGTTTGTTAATTCCAAATAACTTTGTTTGAACCATGTTTTTCTTACTTGAGTTAGAATGGTTGATTATTCCTTAACATAGCATGGCAAAGGCCTTTTTCACCAATTAAAAACAAAAAACTAAGTCAAAGCAGAAAATGCATAAAGAACACTTAATTAAAGAAGACTAAACTAGGTCAAAGAAAGAAATGCATAAACAACACTTAATTTATCTGTATAAATGCCAAAGTTCCAACAAAATCTATATGAAGTGTAAACATGGACAATAATCAGAAGAAATATAACAGACCATGAAACCTATATTGAATTCCATGAAATGTGCAGTGAAGCAGGATGTACTAAATCCATATATGTTAATATACAACACCATGATTTTCCTTGTAATCAATTTCTGTCAACACAAGTGGGATTATTTTTAAATACGTACACATGGAGAGGTTTCAATGGCCAATTAATTCATGAAGATAATAGACGGATCGCAGCAACACTCATCCAGAAGACAACAACAACAGAGAGCAGCCAAGCTGCACAATAAAAACTCATATCAAAACCCTAACAATACCTGGCAATAATTCCTATTAAACCCCAATTCAAATAAAAAACCCTTCGAATTCATATCAAAAACTTCAGAATTCCTATCAAACCCTTACATAATAACCAGACATCAACAAAAACAACAACCAAAATCTCTGGAAAAAACAACATACCATCCCTCTAGAAACCCTACATTCCTCCTCGGAGGTGCTTGAGAGTACATCGGTGGGGCAACGACGGGCGGGGGTTGCTGGTAATAACCCTGAAGGTAACCTGCAACAACATATTAAACATGGTCTCCTCATCGAATCCATTAAAAGGCAATTCAGACTTCAAAATAGTGTGAATTTCAAAGAAATTTGAGTTTTAGAAACGTCAAACGTACCTTGGGCTGGGTATGGATAAGCGTACTTAGGATCCGACATGATTGGTCAATTGATCTCACTATGAATCAATTCGAGATGTCACCGCTATTCGAAAAAGCTTTGAAGGTCAATTTGCAGCTTTAATGGTGGCACTATATGTAATCGATTGAAATTTGCTGTGTCAAAACCCAAAATCCTCAGCAAATTGGGAATTGGGTGTCGCTAAATGAATGGAGTAGTCTAACAAGGCGGAGGAATTGCAAAGTGGAAAAATGAACCTGCCTGTCTGTCGCCTGGTGATGTCCACCTTGGTTTGCTACCTGTCTGTCGCCTGGGTGGTCAGCTGCAGAGCACGGGGTAGAGTTTTCTCTCGGAGTGAGCTGGTGAGTCGAATTGGTTAGGGGAGTTTCATAGCTCGTGGGGAAAATTTGAATGCAAATGAGCGAAATGGGAATTGGTTTGGGGCAAATTCGAATTGACATACCCACGCTCAGAATTCTGTCAGACGAATTAATGTTCCACGATGGTGGGTGGAATGGTGGCAGAGGGTGGCGGAGCTCGCGAAAGGTCGCTGAGAGCAGAAGAATTGCCGGTGGCCGGAGCCGGACATTTTTCCAGGTGGTGATGGAAACCAGGCAATTCCTCTGCCTTGTTAGACTACTCCCATGTTAAATAGGGAGAGCAGATCTTCCAATGACTAGGTTTGATTGGAAAATGACTATATCGGACTAGATTGGACCAACAACTATATTTGACCATGAAACTGCTAGATTTGACTAGCCAACTGGACTAGACCAGGGATAGGGACAAGGACTTAATGCTATATTTGATAAAATTATTTAATTATAATAATATTATTAGATCAATAGTTATTCAATGTATTATTAATGTTTAATATCAATATATTTTTCAATGTTCTGAATGTCATTAAAGTCTAGAATGATAAATTTATGAAATGCTACATACGAATATTATTTTAATACATTTTGGTTGGTATTGTTTGTTATTTACGTAAAATGTTAACCATATTTGAATTAAAAATAATAAATCTAGGGAATATTAATAATAATAATGAGTAAAATGTTAACATATTTATGTTTAGTATATTAATAGATCTAGGGATTATAAATATTAGTAATAATATGGATTTAGTATTATCTTTAATACAACTAACATAATAACATTAAATATTATTTCATAAATTATATTATTATTATTATTATTATTGTTATTATTGTTATTATATTTTAATAATAGTATTATTCTTATTATTAATGGTTTGGGTAACTTATTAATATAAATTTATTAGTTAAGCCTTAAATCTAAATTTTAGATCAATAGCTATATATAATAGATCATTTTAACCCATTAAGTTAGTTATGAAAAGGACTATCTATTCTCCCTTTACACTTACATTCCTATAAAGGAGGCCCGAGAGGTCATCAACCAACTCATGGACCTTGATACCACTCGATTAGTTAAGATCTGTCTCACTTCCACTTTTTTAAGCTTCTAGGGCAAGTTCTTTGAGCAGACCTGTGGTGTTGCCATGGGCTCCCCCATATCCCCTGTTGTTGCTAATCTTTTTATGGAAGATTTTGAATCCAAGGCTTTGGCCTCAACCCGTCTCCTGCCCAAGCTTTGGAAAAGATTTTTAGATGACACTAATTTCATTTGGTCTCATGGCCAAGATGAGTTGGATCTCGTCTTCAAGCATCTCAATAGTCAATCCTCTGCCATTAAGTTCACCATGGAATAAGAAGTCAATGGTTTCCTCCCTTTCCTTGATATTCTTATTTCAAAGAATAATGGCAGTTCCTTCTCCCACCAAGTGTTTCAGAAGAAAACACATACTGAGCAGTATCTTCATGCCAATTCCCATCATTTCCCTGCTCAAAAGTTGGGCATTCTCAACACCCTTGCTATTCATGCACTGAGAAGATTTGATGAAAAGAGCTTCGATAAAGAGAAAGCCCATCTCCTTAATGTCTTTGTTAATAACAGTTATAGTAGACACCTTGGTCAGAGGGCTTTCTTTAAAGCCAACAAGAATTCTGTGGTTAAGAAAGAACTTAAAGATCGAGTTTAAGGGATCCATCTACCTTTTATCCAAGGGACCACTGATAAGATTGCCAAGATTCTTATGAAGCATAATGTTCCCTTGACCTCTAGACCCCTTAACACCATTCATAATTCCTTCCTATGGATGAATGATCCTGTCAACCCTAAGGACATGAATGGCGTCTATATTATTCCTTATTCCTGTGGGACCCCCTACATTGGCTAGACTGGGTGCTCTATTAATCAAAGGATTAATGAACACTCAGTAAACTTAAAACATGGGAGGACCATGTTTTCTGCATTAGCAGAGCATGCAGAGAAGACTAAACATCGCGTTTGTATTGAGGAGGCCCGTGTTATTGGTAAGGTTGCGCAGTTTCATCATCGAAAATTTAGGGAAGCCATTGAGATTGAAAAAAGGCCAAGCAATCTCAATAGAGATGACGGCTAGAAGATCAGTAGTTGCTGGATCCCTGCCCTCTCTTCCTATTCGTTTCTTCCCCCTCGCCTTTTGGTTGGTTGTTGTTTCCTTTTTTCGTTTCTTTAATTTTTTCGGTCACCTGGTTTCTTTCACCCCCTTCAATTAAATGATTTGAACTAATTATCTATGTCCTTTCTCTTTCCCTAATTATCATGTAGTGAAGTTTTTAATTAACATGCTTTCTTTCTCCTTAATTCCTCTATGATTTTTTGGTCCTTTTAGAAATCACCCTCACTTTCTTTTCCTTATATTTATTAGATGGTCATTTTCATAACTAACTTAATGGGTTAAAATTATCTATTATAGATAGCTATTGGTCTAAAATTTAAATTTAAGGCTTAACTAATAAATTTATATTAATAGTTACCCAACCATTAATAATAATTAATAATAATAATATAATTTTGAGATAATAATTAATTTTATAAATATTATTATTTTAGTTATATTAAGGATAATAATAAATCCATGTTATTACTAATATTAATAATCCCTAGATCTATTAATATATTAACATAAATGTGTTAACATTTTACTCAATTATTATTATTAATATTCTCTAGATTTATTATTTTTTAATACAAATATGGTTAACATATTACCTAAATAATAAACAAAACCAACAAAAAAGTATTAAAATAATATTCGTATGTAGCATTTCATAAGTTTATCTTTTTAGACATTAATGGCATTCAGAATATTAAAAAATATATTGATATTAAACATTAATAATACATTGAATAACTATTGATCTAATAATATTATTATAATTAAATAATTTTATCAAATATAATATTAAGTCCTTGTCCCCGTCCCTTGGTCTAGTTCAGTTGGCTAGCCAAATCTAACTATTTCATGGTCAAATATAGCCGTTGGTCCAGTCTAGTCCAATATGGTCGTTTTCCAGTCAAACCTAGTCATTGGAAGATCTGCTCTCCCTATTTAACATGCAGCCATGATCTGATTCTTCAACTTGTCATAATGATGAACCACACTCGCTGGTTTGAAACACGTCGACAAATGTATTATTATGTGATTTACGCCGAATTTTTTTTCTCATAAAACTTGATATAGATCACAAAAACTTCAATTCAACAATTTTTAAAATTTAAAATGTTACAATAATAACACTATATTTTCAATTTTAATACAAATATAAAACACCATATATCAAATACCAGCTAAATTAATTTTAAAATATTATTACAATTTATAAAAAATAACAATTTTATTTCCAAAATTAATTAATTTTAAAATTATAAAATTAATAATTATAAAATTTAAATATTCAATAAATAATAACACTATATTTCAATTCCAATACAAATATAAATAACATATATCAAATACAAAAAAAATCAATTTTTGTATTTCATATAATTAAATAAATATTGTTCAATAAGATTTCATGTGTATTATATGCATTCTATTTATAGTTAAATAAAATTTCATGCATTAAATTCATATATAATAATAATAATAATAATAATAAAAATTCCATGCATTTATATATGTATTATCAAGTAAAATAAAGGTGCATGAATGAAAAGTTAATTTATTTCATTTACTCTAATTAATGTATTTATAGTTAGGATGCATGCCAGCTATAATTTATTTGAGGTATTTAGAATGGGAGAGTAAGTTATTATCGAAATGTGTGTTATTTTAATTAGAAAAGTAGAGTAGATATTATTATAGATATAAAATTGTGTTGAGAGTTTTATTAATTAATATAAAGGTATATATAAATATATGGAACCTTTTTTTAATTGATAAACTATTTTGATCACAAAATTATTTAGTGGCAAATATCTCAATCAAATATTAATTTAAAAAGTTAATGGCAAATATCTCAATCAAATATTAATTTAGGAAGTTAATTAGTATAAGAATATCTCCCAAACTAATTATATCTAACCACCTATTAAATACTAGGAATAAATTCTTCCCATAAAAATGAACTCTATCAAATAAGGATCAATAATCCTGAAAATACCCAAGCATAGTCATACCTAAGACAAGTAGGAGTTACATATTCCAATATTTCCCCTTAACCACAACATGTCTTAATCTCCATGAAGTAAGTTCCTCATCAATATTTTCTTCTCACTAAAGAACTTCTCAATCAACAAAATCTATGTCCAGGTCCTCATCAATATTTTCTTCTCTCTAAAGAACTTCTCAATCAACAAAATCTATGTCTAGTCTAACCTGGCACTTACAATCATACATCTATCATGCAAATATTACCAAAATGTTGGTATCCATATAAAAGAACAACCATCCACTAGAATGCATGGGCAACTAGCCATTGCAACTAATGGTCTACTTGGATACCCTTCATATACAAGGTTCATTCAACCATTCTTCCATCACATGTCTTCATACATGTACCTTTAACTCCCCCTTATTTTATTAGATCATCATCCCAAGTATTCCTTGGCTTATCAATAACCACGTTTTAACATTACACTGTGGATTTTTTTGCATGGCCCTTAAGCATCACAGGTAAAGTGATTTCTTCTCACCACAAATAATACATCACATCAAGTGGTTTCTAGTTAATCGCATACCATACATTTCATTAGTGATTTCAGCAACGCGTGCTCAATTACAACATTTCAGCCTAGGAACAACAAATATAAAGAATTATTTATAACAACACAAAGGTTATCATCACTCCTTTATAATAATGATATACCAAAAATATAATTTCATTTACATCCCAGCCCCATGCATCATTTATGCTTTACTTCTTCATCTACACCCATTCATGAGTTTATGTTTTGCTTCTTTTGTCTTATGTTTTCATCTTGTTCAATCCTTGTCTTCAACCTTTGTACTTTCCTTGTCATTTTTTAGACTCACAAATTTGCTAACAAAATAACTTATGTACCATATTGAGGTCTTGAAGCTTGATATGCATTCTTACTTAAATGAATACATAAATGTAACTTATCCACAAAAATATTTTAAATAAACCTCTTAAAAGAAACAACTAAATCTAATTCATTCTTGCAATTCAATGCACCAAGCTTTATTGTAATAACTTTCCATGAACAATATGTTCTCTTACCCGATGAGTGGAACACAAAAAAAACCAACTATTTATGCCCTTCATGGGATCACTTATAAAATTATGAACTTTTTTTAACACATTTACAAAGCCATTAAAGGCAATTAACAAAGCCAACAAAGCTATTTACCAAAGCCATAAATTTAACCTTCAACTTATCCCTTCAAAATCACAAAAACATTTCTCAATGGGACAATGGAGCATATTACTGCTGCCCCCTCTACACCAACTTTTGTACATGCATGGGCATTAAAGTATATGTCAGCGCAACTAGATGGAGTCCCAAGTTCAAGTCCTATATGGAAAAGAAAATTGAAGTGTTTTTGACATAGGATTTAGGATCCACTGCCATGGACTTTTGCTTCTAAGAAAGAAAACCCCAAAATGAGAATAGTAAATTTTATTTTTTTGTCTTGTTTTTGCTACCATGATTCTACTCCTTATATTATCTCTCCTCCTATTCCCCTCCATCATGCCCTTTTCCATTTAAATGGTAAATCCCATAATTTTAATCCTGTGCACTTATGGATCTTTAAAAGATCTTTTGCAGATTATTCTATTCCACAATCAAACAAAGTTGAATCTATCAATTTAGTTGTAGCCCAAATAACTAATCTACAAATAGTGGTACCACAAAAACTACACACTCCTCTCTTCGGTTGATCATGTCTCCATGTCTTCTACAATCTGGACCATGTCGAAATGAGGTATCTAGTGTGATATTCTCTACACAATGGAGAAACTAAATAGGCCCTTCCATAGTGCAAACAAATAAATAACACTCATTAGTTGTTGGAAAAAAGTTGCTTCCTCCATGATGGCTTTCCTCCTAAAGTAATGGCTTCTCTAGACTTCCTCCCTCATTGACAAATTCTTCATTGCCCGCTTTGGAGGTGGTGCTCCTCTACTTATGGATATAATGGAAAAATAAAAAAGTTGTAGTAAACAAATTACTCTCCTCTACCTTAGGCTTTGGTACCAAATTATAAAAGTGGAGAGCAGACATTATTGTACGCACAAAGTTATGTTGAGCTCTCTATTAATCAATATAAAAGTACACATATAAATACGTGAATATTTGTATCGGGATAGACAAACTCCCTTGATCACACAATTGTTTTCTCAACCAAACACCAATCCAAAAAGTTAAATAGTTATAGAATATTTGTTAAACCAAGTAGATCTAACAACCTCCTAAATATTATGAACACAATCTTCTTTTAGAAAATGAAATCTACCTAATAATGACCAATAATCTTAGCAATCCACAAACATAACCACAGCTAAAACAATTAGGAGTTACATATTGCAATAATTTCAACATTGCCCCACTATTTTTATTTGTAAAGATTATTACTTTATATATATTATATTTTGTTGTTAGTGGACTCAAAACTTATTAACTTTGTGACATTGTGTCCATTTGCCAAATGTTAAAAAAAGGAATTAGGCTAAAAATAAATAAATTGTAGTAATATGGATATGTGCATGTAATACCTCTCTAATAAATCAATAAATAGAGAATATGTGAATACTAACATATTAATGCATTTCCATCTTGAGAGGGGTGGCATACAGTGACATAAACGGTGTTGGAGCTCAATATGCCCTCTCTCCATTTCTTGTAAATGCATCTCCCTTGAGGTGCATTTAAGGGGCCTTGCCTCCCAAGGTAGGAGGTCGAGGCCCCTTGGAAACCTTATGATATATGCGTTGGTCACATCTATTAAGTCTCCAACATGTTCTCTATCTCAAGATGGTGGCTTGACCCTAGTGTTCTCCTCTGTCACTTCCTTTGGCTCTTGCCCTTTCCCACCATGTGCATGGAATCTTGCTTGGTTCCAAGCTAGGTGGGTTGTATCTCGTCCTTATCAATTATTTTCTCCCCTATGTTGTCAGTTTTTTCAGAAGGGGTGGTTATTGTCCCTCTTTCAATGTTGATGCAACTTGATTGGAAATTTGTAATGCATCTCTCTCTCATTGCCACTTAATGCAACTCCCCTCTCACCTTAGTCCTAGTCCATACAATGTCTTTCTATCTCCGATAGCCATGATGCATTAAAGAGTTTGTTTTCGACGTAGAAATTGGTTGTGGCCACATCTCCCCATATATTTTCTTACAAAAGATGTGGGGTCCCTCTATGTAAATTTGGTCATTTCACCTTTTTTATTAATTGATCTTGTTAATTTTACAAGATTTTTTGTGGGATTTTTTCTTTTCTTAGTTTTCTGTTTTGATTGCTTTTGGTGTTTGGTTTCTCGCCAGGTTCCCATTGGCTCTGATTTTGCTGAGTTTGGACTTATGATTTGAAAATGACGTTTGTTCAAACTTTGATTGATTTTAACCACGTGGCCTTAAATATGTACAAAATGTATTTTATTATTGTATAGTTAATTAATTTTATATTTTGTAAATATTGTTATTTTAATTAACCTTGATTAATTAGTCAAATCTCATTAAGTTAATTATTTTATAAATAAAAAATTAATTTGATTGATTTAAATTAATCTTAATTAAATAATGGGGGGTGGAAAGCTTATTTTGGTCTTGAAAATAATTGTAAAATGGACAAACCTCGTAATGTGGGATAAAAAGAAGTTCCTCTTTGAAACTTTAGTCACTCCTATTATCTTATATGGATGTGAGGTCTGGGGTTGCAACATCTCTAGAGAATCCTGGAGAAAGATTGAGCAAATCCAGAAGCGTTTTATAACGTATAACCTGAAAATTAAAAGCAATACACTCTATCCTACTCTCCTTATTGAAGTAGGTCTTTCCCCTATCGAGAGCCTAGCTATGACTAGGCTTCTGTTGTACAAGCAAAAACTCAATAACATAAGAGATCATAGACTTCCTAAGCTAGCTTTAAATTCCAGCCAAAACCACCTAAGGCTCAAGCAGGGTTGGTATAAAGACAGGAGGGCTTGGTTAAACCATTGGGAGATCAACGAGAATGATGCATTGCAAAACATTAATAACATTAAAAATATTGTTATTCTAAGTTCAAAGAAAAAATGTGGTGTGAGAAAGATTTAGCAGCTAAAAGAAAATTAAGTTATTATAAGAAGGTCATCAACCCCACCCTAAAAGATCAAAAGTACCTCTCTATTTTAACTAGCTCAAAGAAGAAAATTAATATAGCGAAGATTAGAACAAACTCTCATGAGCTCCATAGTGAAACAGGTTATTGGGCAGTTCCTAAAACACCATGGATGGAAAGGATCTGCCATCTCTGTGAGAATAGGAACATCGAGGATGAAAGCCACTTCCTCTTCGAGTGCCCCGTGTACAACCACATTAGATCTCAGTTTCATAATCTTTGTTGCAATACTGACCTTCCTAGCCTTTTATGATGTCAAAATTATAGTGAGCTCGGGAGGCTTATCTCCAAGCTTTTAGAGCATAGGAATAAAATCTTAAATCAAACTAAATAATTTGTTCTTTAGGTCCGATAGACCAAAGTATGGTCTCAGTGGACGTTAACCACCACCACCACCACCATCATCATCATTTTTATATCTTATTTAATATTAGAATATAAATTCTATTTAATATTAACCATTTAATAATAATAATAACAACAGAATTTCATAAATAACATGATGAGCTCGAAAAAATAAAAAAAAAAAAAAAAAAAAAAAAAAAAAAAAAAAAAAAAAAAAAAAAAAAAAAAAAAATAAAAAAAATATGATTCCAATTTCTCCTCATGCTCCTTACTACCTATCCATCAACATGGTGGGCCCACGCCTTCCTTACTAGGGATCCTTCCTTGGACCCTCTCCTCTCATTCTCTCAACGACCTCCCACTTAAACTCATACGTAACAACCATCATACATAGTATTTTCCAAAGACTTACGAAAGTAATGATTTTTATTACTAGTAATTGTCCCAGAAGGTACAAAGAGAGGCCGATAGGATTATTAAATTGGAATTGTTGAATTTTCTAGAAGAGTTAATTGGTTTGTGGAAAACCTTGTTTTCTTGGACTGGATCATTGTGCAATTACTTTTTTTTAGATGTTTTATTTATATCTATATTACAGGGAACACATTGAATGTCTTATTTCATTTCTGCTATCCTTACTAATATCCTTTCCGTGCTTTTTCTTGATCAATTTGATGAAATATTCCATTATCCTTTGGTCAAAGTCCTCACCTGCATATTAGTGTACATCCCGGTAAGTTCAAAGCTCTAAAGCCAACGAAAAAAGTCAATGATAACCACCGTGCACGTATTCAAATTCGTAATCTAAAACTGCTAGACAGGGTTCAGACAGATTACCTCCAAGATGGGTATCACCGTTTGTAGCCAAAACCTCAAAAACTCCGTTATCAATAGTCAAAACATTGACATCAAACGTGCCACGGCCAAGATAAAAAACAACAATATTTTTCTCTCCACCCTTCTTGTCCAAGCCATAAGCTATTGCTGCAGCTGTGGGTTTGTTGATAATACGAGCTACATTCAAGCCAACAATAACACCAACATCTTGCGTTGCTTGGCGCAATGCATCAGTAAAATAAGCTTCGCAAGCCCACAAGTTAACAGTCACAATGCAGTCAACAATTGGTTACCCACAACCTCATAAAAAAAAAAAAAGCTGAAAAGAAAGCATACCACGGACAGTCACCACAGCATCCTTTATAGTCTTGCCAAGGAATGCTTCTCCAGTCTCCTTCATCTTATTCAAAATCATAGCACTAATTTCCTCAGGGCTACATACCTTTGTCTCTCCATCTCGTACCTAAACTTGAATATAAGGTTTCCCATCTTTGTTCACAATCTTGTATGATACCAGTTTCATATCCTTCTGAACTTCTTTGTCTTCAAACCTATATAAAACAAATGTTTTCATTTAATTGTGCTCATCAAATAAAAGTTTTAAATCATTTTCTTGAAGTTTGGACAGGGCAGAAATCAAACCATGATCTGACCCCAACCAAAATGTTAGGGCAGAAATCAAACCCTGATCTGACCCCAACCAAAATGTTGCTTGACCCCTGACTCAACATGCCAATTTCATGACTGGCACCCTTGTGGGTTCAATATCAAGGCGAGAATTGGACTTGCAATAAATATAATTGTCTAATAAATAGGCAAATCAGAAATCAGAGTGACGAAGACCATACAAAAATTGGGTGAATAGACTCCATTATTAAATTGAAAAAATTGAGATGAGAACTATGCATTTAATTCCCTAGAAATACATGTTTACATGGATATTAAACAAACAATAAACATAATCATATTTTTTATATTTTTGATTTGCCACCATAATCCTATCTTTAAAACTTATTTTATATTTTAGCAATCGTAATAGTCACCTCACAGAAAAAGAGAAAAATAAAGACTCTGCATTTTATTCTATTCTCCATTTATACTTTATATGATGTTCTCAAAAGCCGTGAAAAACAAAAATGCTAATTTCATAAAAGTATAAGGTATAAACTATGTGATGAAATTTAAATTTAATTAAGGCAGAACAACCATAAATTAATATCTAATATCTAAATTATGTTATGAAATAATTAACATGTATATTATATGATGAAATTTTATTAAAGTAGTGCATAAATTGACTAATTATTACCATGCACCTACCTGCACATCAAGATAAAGGTTTGTGTTATTTAGCCCATTAAAACTGTTTACGGGCGCACCTGAGTGATTTCTGGAATAAGGACTGAGTGATGTCGGGGGAAATTTGAGCCATAGATTTCCAGGTGAGCGGTTTCGACGAAACCACTCCCTAGGGCACTCACTCCTTAACATAAATTCCGTTAAACTTGTGGCACCGGAACTCCATTGATTTGGGGGACTGATAATGTGGACCGTCAATTCTGTGGCACATGCTGGAATGATAATCATGTCTTTTTGGTTCACTTTGTTTAATAACCCTTACTGCCTTTCAATACGTCTTTGAGCTGCTAGCTGTAATTAGTTAGAAGCGAAGTGAAAACTTCTCAATTTTTTTCCATCTCTCCAAGTCAGAATATTCAATTCTACCATACCGCCTGCAAAGACCAAAGTGATCTATGTTGCACTGCTGCAAGTTAATATTAAATGCAATATTGCATCTAGTTAATGGTTTCGCCACTAAAATATTGCATCTGGTTAATGGTATCTAGTTTCAAATATTCTCGTCGATTATTGTTTTTCCACATGAAAACCGCAGACTTCGTCATGGTGTAAGTACGCTGGCATACTGTTGGATATCCCTGGTATCCTTGTGCATACTCTTCGCAGCCTTCTTCCTGGCCAGCGCAAATACGATAGCATCCATACCATCCTCATTCATATAAAACTCGATATTGACCTCATCCTTACAAGGCACTATAGAATTATACATCCTCGAGATCAGATCATGCCTGCTTTGAAGCTCCATGGTCGCCAACAAGCCCTAGCAATATCGGCGCCCGCTGGCATAAAACTTGAAGACATTCTGTCATTCTTTCTGCAGCAGGGGAGTATTGTTTCCATCCCCGGTACCTAGACTAAATTTTTTCTCAAAGATCCCGTCCTTCGTTGCAAATTGCGCCACCCAGGCGAGGGCCATCTGCTCGTTTTGCCGTCGGCCCACGAAGTAATTGACGGCAAAGGCGATCAGGAAAGTGACGCAGAAGAACTCTGTGTAGTAAGACTGAGGGACGGTGGGGTTTAGAGTTTTTGCATAACAGGGCCAGGTTCAATGCAGAACAGGATTAGGAAGTGAAAAGAAGACAACTGAGAGTGCAGTGCGTGTTTGTTAGATGACACTTCAAATCAACGGTTGAAAGTGTTTTACTTGATTTTGATTTGTTAGATGACACTTTAAATTAACAGTTGAAAGTGTCACTTGATTGGACGAAGCAGAGTAAAAGTATGGGCAATTTTGATGTAGTTTCCTATAGGCTTAATGATTAATATTTTAATCAATTTTAATTTATTTAAAAGATTTAATTTTTTAATAATTTTAATTTTTTAAAAGACATTTTTTTTAATAATTTTAATTTAGTTTATTTAAATTAATTTATTATTTTTAATAATTTTTTAATTTATAATTTAATATAACTAATTTGGTTATATTTAATTTTATATAAAATTAATTTTATTTTGAAATGAAATTTCTAATTAAATTGTCTAGGTATGTTTTTTTAACACTTTGTTAAATTGGATAACTCAGTTTTGGAGAGTCATAATTACATTGTTACTTGACCAAATGAGACTTATGATAGCCTGTTGGAAAAATAGAATTGTAGAGTACAATTTGGAATCATCAAACCAACCAGATTTGATCATTTACTATGACTAAACATTGAACACAAATATGATTTTGAACATTTTGATGAGGTTGGTTTGCAAGTTTACAGTGAAACACATTCTAATACTTTCTTGTAAACTTGTTTTGATGAAATCTTGTTGGAACTCCCTTCTAGTGGAAATTCTAATAATGAGAATAATCATTGGTTCCAAAGTTTCCCCATTAATTCAACTTGTAATAATACTGTAAATATGGATGTAATTTTATTCTTTTTTCCTTCATCTCTTTTGGTTATTTTTCAAATCTTTACTCTTCCTTCATTTTTCGATTGTTGGATAACCTATGCTACCATATGGAGCAACTAATTATTGAACACTCGCCATATGCACTACTTGAATGTGAAAATGAACTTCAAAGAATTACTCATGAACGTTAAGAGCTTTTAATCTTCCAATTTCATTTGATGCTCATTTCTTGTCACCTCTCTCTTTCTTCTAGAATGCATTTTCCACATTAATCATTACTTGAGAGTGCATCAATACATTATGACCATCTATTTAACCCAACTGGAAATATTTTCAATGATTCACTAAACTTCCATTCATACTTTCAAGATCTATTTGAAGGTTGCTTAGAAGATTCAACGCAAAAAAATATTTCTAATAGTCTACTGCATGTACATAAGAATAACATTTTTATCCAGGCTATTGCATCTAAAGGCATATTATCACAATATATCATGTCATCATTTCCTCTGGACCTCTTGCAATCTCTAACAACTATTCATCCATATTTTTATGATCCAATAGAGATTTGGTTAGAGGAAAATATTCAAGATAGGATGGTTGTAAATAAGTTTCCTTTTGTAGATGCTTTAGTAATAAATGTACATATTGCATTTAGTTTTATTTTTGTTAGTTTAATCATATTTTTACTTTTGTTACTCATGTTTGATGTGTACATTTGTGCAAAAAATAAGATCATTGAATGGTTTTATTGGAAGTATGATTTCACCTAGTCTCAGTTTGCTCTTTATGTTAGAATTAGGAATAAATTAGTTTAAATTTAAATTGTTTTTCTTTTGTTTATCTTTTAAGATTGCAGATTTTCAATTAGCAGGTAATGAGCCCAAGTATTTCCCTTTGTATTCACTTTATTTTCTGGAAAAAAATGGCTTAAAGCATATCATTAATCTAACATCTTCGTAGCATACACACTTGTGATGTGCCACTCTGTATTTCTTTGCAAAGCTTCATCATATTGCTGAAATTTCTATTAGCAAAGAATGTCATGAATGGTGAAGTTCCAAAGAATCATTACAGTTAGGCGCTTTGGGTGATGTCAATTTTCCACTTCACAAGCATTTCTAAACGACAAATTTTACTACTCCTGCCCCTAATTGTAAACATGAAATGGATGCAAATAGATAATTCATTACTTAGAATTTAATTTAGATTGAATAAGTAGATTATTTTAAACATATGCAAATTCTAAGGAAAATGCATGGAAGCATATTAAGATTTATGAGGTAAATTTACAATCAAATTCTTTGAGGTATGCATATACATCTTCATCTTCATTTGTTCTTAGTTTTCATTTCAAAGCTTGTTCTCTTTTAGTCATATTCTATTTTTTGTTTTTGTTTTGCTTCTTTTTACAAATCTTCATCGACTTGATTTGAAGACTTGATTTTGTGAGCAAACAAAAATAGCTTTAGAATAAAATGAGTAGTTAGCCTTCCAAATCACAAACATGTTCAAGGAAGTATTTATTTTCTCATCAGAATTTTTATTTTTGTGCTTTGTAGAGGCAATATACTCTATAATTCCTTTTTTTTGTAAATTTGCAAGATGATTCATGATTTTACTTCACTTTTTATTGATATGGTTGAAATAAATGCTTGGCTCTTGCTCTTTTTAATTTTCCACTGGCCCTTAGCTTCCAATGTTTTAAATGGTAAATTAAAGAAGGTCCTAGAAGCAAGGAAAATCACAAATGATTTGGCAACAATTACAAAACACTTTTTTTTCCATGACTATACCTCTTCTCTTTCCGAAAATTTTCAGTTTTTGAAGGTTGATTTGAGTCAAACCTTTTACTGTTGTACCAGAGGAAATCATCTCATAGCCCTCCTTTGGTTTGGTATCATTTATAATCCCCTGGTCAACTCATTCATTACTTGATGATCCATCCTATTCGCATGCCCACATGGAGTTCTACTCTATATCTTTATGTTGCATTCATTTCTTCTTTCCATGTTATCCCAAAACTCGGTATCCTGAACCTTCTTTTAATTATAATTTCATTGAACTCCCAGGGACTCGATCATCGGGATGACATCATATCACCTCACGCATATATATATGGAGTTATATCTCCTCTTATATCCTCTTACCCAGATACCCACATGCTTGGGTGATTTTGGAAACACATTTTATCAAAGACCTGAGCTTCGAGCACTTTTAATTTTATATCATATGATGGGTCTTGCTATTGTCACAACCGCTCACACAGATGCCTGCTTTCCTCGACGATTTTGGAAATGCATTTTCTTAAAAGGTCAGGCCCTAGGCACTTTAACATTTGGGTCCCCGCCTTGCATTATTAGTTAGCCCGACCCTCTTGAACCAAGAAGGATTTCAAATTCCTTTTTCAAAATGACCTGGGCATAGCTTCCTCCAAGATGATATAGCTTGATCCCAATATTATAAAGCCCGCTCCTTAAAGAACCTAGGTGATTTCCAGTAGGCAATTTTATGTTCCTCTCGAGCTTCTTTCATCTGGGTTGATGTGGATGTACATGATGTTGGTTGAATCATACTTCTCTTCTTAATCAAAATGCACCATTTTTCATTCCAGAGTAACTACCATGTGATGTGGTAACTATGTAAGCACGCCCAAAAAATTGCAAAGGTAATCATATTGTGATTATTTATATGAACTTTGGGGGATTATCTTAAGATTCGATTATATACACATAATGCCCATTATGAAGGGAATCAAGTCTTCTCTCTATATTTATATAAACCACTACATTGGTAGAGAGTTTCCATTAATTTCATGGGTAATAAAGAAAACTTTGGGATTTTTCATAAAATCAGAAGTAGCGAAGAGAATAATTGCTACCATTCAAAGCAAAGTACAATTTCATTTTTTTATTTTGGATGATTTATTTACTTTTAGTTCCTTGAAAATGAGACACTATTTTTCTAGCTTAATGCTCGCTCTAATTTAGATTCAATAAGTGATGATTTTGGGAAAATGAAAACTTCATAGAATGCAACTTCTTCATACTTCCAATCTTAATCAAAAGAAGAAGTCACCTCTTTTTGGAGAAAATTAGTATCTTTCAAGTAAATTTTAGCAAAATTCTTCAAGGTAAGTCTCATATGCTCATTTTCATTTGTTATCATCTTCTTTATGTCTCTTGGTTTTAGCTTTGTTTTTAGTATTTGTTGATCTTAAACTCTGTTTTGTAGGTCTTCAAAGATTTCCTCGAAAACTTTGTGCCCTTTCTTGCTCAGATTTGGAATTTACTCTCCTCATTTTGCTTACTTTCGAGCTTTGGAAAAACAACTATGATGTTGATCAAATTGTAAATCATCTTGGAGTCTTTGAACCTCCAATTTGTTTCACAGGCCTTATTATTTTATAAAATTATTACGATGTTTCTATGCATACTTAGTTTCAAAACAAAAACAAAAAATTAGGGGGCAAAACTTATTATTTGGTTTCACTTTCTATCATAACTGCTATTCTAAAGTTAGAATTTTTTGTTTGAACACAATTATAATCAATTACAAATTTGCAAGACAATTTAACAAGATCTCAACTTAAGAAAAAATAGCATTATGTCCCTCATATTTGTTCTTTTGTTGAGACATTCTTCATAAATTGTCTTGTTGAGGTTTTCTTTTGATTTCGACTTTTCATTCAACTTTTTCCTTTTAGTTTGCACCTCCTTTCTTGTTTTTGCAATTTTTGTAGTGTTGATTTCACTTTTAATGTAGAAGTGTCCTCAAACACGTAATTTTATTAATAAGAAAATAAATTACATCTGGAATTTTGCAAGATTTTACACTTGAATAACAAAACACTCTTGCAATGAGCTATTTATAAGCTCAATGTCCCAACTACCTCTAATTATGGATCACTTATAAAATAACAAGTGTCCATTTACGGTCGTTTTCAACATGGCAACAGATACTGTCAGTGATGTTATGGAAACGGAGGAATAGGTTGATTATTCAGAAGACCCTCTTCAATCCCAGGTTATCTTCGATCGCCCTTCGTTTTTTTCGTCATCTGCTGGCCCAAGTCTTTCTCCGTTTCCCTCATCGCATCCCTCCCCGGTGGTCACTATTCTGGTTACCTCCCCCTCTCACCCGCATGAGGGTTCATTTCCTCTCGAATCCCCCGGTTTAGATCTACCTCCTTTGTCCCCGGGGACTCTCCGTTTTCTGTCGACTGTTATCCCCCCGTTGCCATCCTTTGACCCTAACCCTTCGTCCTCCTCGTTCCTGGCTGCCACATCATCTGGACCGCCTCAATCGTCGGGGGCTGGGCCTTTTGCTTTCCGTCATTCTCCCTCGGGCTGTTTTGAGACCCCCCGTTGTTAGGGTCAGTTCATCGAAGGCGACTCCCCTGGAATGCTCCCCGGACCCTCTTGTTGACCACCCTTCAGCTCCGCGTTCGGGAAAAAAAAGGAACAAGTGTGTCAAAGCTACTTCCAGGGACATATCTATTTGGTTTGGAGAGACATCGGCCATTGGGGAGGCAGCAAAAATGGCGAATACCATTCTCATCGGGCATGTTCGTGGGCGTGCATATTCTGCAACCCGGCTCACCCTTTGGGGAGTTGTTCTCAAAGAACTTCCTGAAGTGCAAGTTCTACCCCGTGGATGGTTTTCCCTACATTTCGCAAAGGAAAATTACACGGATATGGTATTAGCCAGATATTGGCACATTGAGATGGCGTTGGTGCTGTTAAAAAGATGGAGCCCCCTCTTCGACCCTAAGCACGAGCAGATTGGGGCTGGGCCATTGTGGGTTCGTCTTCCTGGTCTCCCCCTCCAGTATTGGAATGAAGAAGTTTTCATGCGCATTGGGAATGCACTGGGTACTTATCTCGATCATGATCGATCCTTTGTAGAATCCAGGAACAGAACACTGGCTCGTATCTTAGTGCACCTGGATACTCGCGATGGCTTGGAGGAAAAGATCACACTTCACTGGGGCAGATTCACGTGGGTACAAATTATAGACTACTAAGGAGTACCTTTCAGATGCCGTCGCTATCACAGGGTTGGCCATATATTCAAGGATTGCCCTCTCAACAAAAAACAAGAAGAGGCCCCTGTGCCATCTACCATTCCCTCGAGGCCTATTTCACCGTCCACACATTGCACTCCGGTATCGGGCATCCCCACCAACTCTCCTCATCAGGTTCCTGGAGCAGCACAATGCAATATTCAATCTCCGGTTACCAGATCTCGGGTGGCCTCAACATCTACATCCGCTCCGGGTATTTCTCTCTTCCCTACTCTGTCAATTTTCTCATCTGGTACTTTTTCTCTCTCCCCCTCATTGTCTGTTGCTCACTGCACACTACCCTCCTCCCCGGTTTTTGCCCCTTCCATTCCATCTGCTCAAAAGGTCTCCTCGCCATCCTCTTCCCCCTCATCATCCAGGGGCGCAAATCACAACTACAATCTACGTCCTCGCCCACACACCCTTGGATCTCACCTCAAAATTGCCGGTTTGGGTATCACATCATCTGGTTTGACCCCTTTATCTGCTCGCGAAAGAAAATCTCACCTTTCAAAAGCCATCAGGAAAGCGGGTGCCGAGGTTGCCTCTGGGTGACAATCCACCATAGTTGGGGTTCTTAGAGCAATGAACACCCCTGGCAATCTTCCTCCATGAAGTGCCTTTCATTCAACTGCAAAGGCTTGGCTAGTGCCTCCAAGAAAATAGCCCTAAAAAGGCTGATTGACTCATCTCCTATTGACATCATCCTTCTCCAGGAAACCCTCGGTCCTGCTGACTCCATATCGGGTTCCCTTTCCTCCATTACCCCGGGTTGGCAATATACGGCAATGGACTCATCAGGTCGATCGGGGGGCCTTGCCATTGGTTTTAACCTTGCATCTATCAGGGCTCATGGGACTTGGGGGGGTCCTGGATTCCTGGGTCTTGACCTCTTCTCGGCTGACCTGGGTATCAATCTCAGGGTTATTAACATTTATGGTCCCTGTCAACAAAGGGAATCCTTCTGGAATCACCTCCTGAGCCTAACTATCCTCTTTGCTGAGAACATTATTATAAGGGGGGATCTAAATTTCTCCCTGGGTTACAGTGAATCCTGGGGTTCTTCGGCTCAATTCGACTCAATCACAGGGTTTATGACCAACCTCCTGGAGCGTCATGACCTGATTGATGTCCCCATGATTAAAACTCTCCCCACCTGGAGGAACAAAAGAATTGGTGAAGCTGCCCTGGCTCGCAGACTGGATAGATTCATTATGAAAGGCTCTTCGTTTCAACAGCTTCATCATTACAAGCAATGGGTGGGTTCTGGGGGAATATCAGATCACTATCCTATCTATTTGGAGTTATCGGGGCCAACCAAAAAGCCAAAATTCCCCTTCAAGTTTAACCACAGTTGGTTACAGGATCCCTCTTACATCAAGCTAGTCAAGGATTTCTGGACCCACAATCCTTTTGACAGATCAGACTCTTTGGCAAAAGGTTTCTGCATGAACCTATCGCAGCTCAAACATCAGTCTATAGAATGGGATAGAGAAAAAAACCAAGAGGAGAATACAACTCTCATGCTCATAGAATCTGAAATCTCCTCTCTTACTGATGAAAGAGGTTTGGGCTTCATCACTGTTGAAGACAAGACCACTTGGTAGAGCTTGAAAATCAGAAGCAAAAAGTCTTAAGGGAGAGAGAAGAATCCATACGTCTTCGCAGTAGAGCTACATGGCTAAAAGCTGGTGATGACAATACCCGCTTCTTTCATAATTATGCTAAAGGCAGGAAGGTCAAAAATACTATATGGAGCCTCCCTATGTTGGATGGAGATGTAGCAGATACCTTCCGTAAGCTCTCTCAGTTGGGGTCTTCCCATTTTAGGAATCTATGCAAGCAACCCCCAACTTCCTCTATTGCTGATATCATCAATATTGCAGGTCATTTCCCCAAGTTTGTAAATGAGGAAGAAGCGGAGAATCTCTTCGATCCAGTTACTCCTGAAGAGCTTGAAAACACCATAAAGTGGTTCAAAAAGGATCGAAGCCCAGGGCCGGACGGATGGACCATTGAGTTTTACATTGCCTTCTATGAGCTGATCAACAATGATTTACTGAGGGTTGTAGAGGAATGTCGGGCATCTGGATCTATGTACAATGCTATCAACTCTACTTTCATAGCCCTGATTCCCAAATCTGATTCTCCCTCCTCCTTTGATGATTATCGCCCCATCTCCCTCTGTAACGTACTCTACAAGATCATCTCCAAAATAATTGCAAATCACATCCGTCCTATTCTGTCTCGTCATATCGTCCCTCATCAATTTGCCTTCTTGGAACATCGACAAATCCATGAAGCTATTGGTGCTGCTCAAGAAGCTCTACATTCTATATGGACCAAGCACCACAAAGCCATCATCCTTAAGATTGATTTAGCCAAAGAATTTGACCGGGTCAGTTGGCTCTATCTCAAGATGATCCTCATCCATCTGGGGTTCTCTCATAACTTCATCACTTGGATAATGGCTTGTATCACCACTCCCACCTTCAGTGTTTTGATAAATGGTTCTACCTCCCAGTTTTTCCATTTTGAACGTGGTCTTAGACAAGGATGCCCCCTGTCCCCCCTTCTCTTCTTGATTGTCATGGATGCCTTGAGCTAGCTTATAGACTTTGCTAAAAGAAATGGGGATTTTAGTGGCCTCAATATTACGGATGACTGTTTCCTCACCCACCTTCTCTTTGTGGATGACGTTATGATATTCCTTGATGGCAGCATTCGTGATTCGAGGTCTTTTTCAAGCATTATCACCCTTTTCTCATCTGCCACTGGTATGCTCGCAAATCATTCAAAATCATCCATTATTTTATCTAGAACCTCCATCCATGAATCTCACCTGGCACACTAGCTGTTCCCATATACCATCCATCCCTTAGACCACGACCTCAAATATTTGGGGTTCCGGATCAAGCCTGTCAGTTCTAAGATTAGCAATTAGATCTGGCTTGTTGCAAAATTGGAGAAGCGACTCAATATTTGGAGCCATCGATATCTCTCCAGAGCTGGTAGGCTCGTATTGGTAAAAGCTGTACTGGAGGCTACTCCGGTCTTTTGGATGGCACTAGCTTGGATCCCGCGTAGCATCTTGACTAGGCTACAACAAACTTGCAACAGGTATCTTTGGAATGGGAATCAGGAAAAGCACATATTTGCTTGGGTTGGATGGAAGAAGATCGCCACTCCAAAGAAATGGGGGGGATGGGGTCTTAAAGATCTCCCTTCTTTCGCACAAGCACTAGCGGCAAAAATGGGGTGGACTTTATTCACCGGCAACAATCTCTGGACCAACATCTCATATCACAAATATATTTGGCCCCACAATATATTGGATTGGATCCGCCTCCCTACCTAGCCAAAATCTGGCATATCATCTGTTTGGAAAGCACTTCTAAACTCTATGCCTCTCATCAGAGATAACCTGGTTTGGAAGATCAATGATGGTACTCTAGCACGTATTGGTTTGGATCCTTGGTCTGGAAGTGGAGGTAGACATATTCTACCTGAAGCCCTCATACGACACCTACACTCACAGGAGATCAAAGTTCTGGCAGACATTGCTGACCCACAAAACACTTCCATATTTGAACAACATTGGAAATCTGCTATCCAGATCAATATTCCACCCCTCTGGCATCAGGACTGGTTGGAATATATCAATGCTTTATCTGAATCGCATATAAGGATCAAACAAGGGTAGGATGAACTCATATGGTATCACTCGGTGAATGGAGTATACACCCCCAAGTCTGGCTATCTTACTCTGATATCGCACAAGGTTCCGGACACTATATCTTTTTGGTGGAACTCAGTTTGGAAGCTCATTGCTCCCCCCAGGCAGAAGCTATTCTTCTGGTGTATCTTAAAAGGCGTCGTCCCTACGGGGGAATACCTTATGCGTCGTGTTGTTTACGGACCATCCTGGTGCACCCTTTGCAAGCTATCCTCTGAATCGTGCACTCACTTGTTCATTAACTGCCCTTCTTTATCAACTTTATGGCAATCGATATCATCAGCAATTCAACACTCGGGAAAATGGGTGGAGATGACATTACTCGAACCTGGGAAACTTGGTTTTACCACCACAGAAACTCCAAGATACAAAGCCTGCCTATCATTATATGCTGGTATCTATGGCTTTCTCGAAACCGCATGATTTTCGATGATAGACCTGCAAACTGGCCGCATCTTAATGCTCTCATTATATCAGCCTATAACGCACTGCCTGAACTGCCGCAGCCTAGGAACAGAAGACCGCGTGACCCTCCGCAAATAGATCATAGCACCCCATGGGCTTTCTTCGATGGTTCAACCCAACAGCAGGGTTGTGGGGGAGGCTTTCTTTTATACATCAATGAACAACATTTCTACAAAGCAAAACTGGGATTGGGAACTGGCACAAATAATTTTGTTGAGATTATCACTCTTCGTTATCTCTTGCATTTTGCATTGGGGCACAACTGCATGCATATTCATATATATGGAGACTCCAAGATTGTCATTGACTGGTTCAATAATAATACTGTTTGCCACACACACACTCTCAGCAACATTTTGGATGAAATAAATTTACTGAAGGCACAATTTATTGACATCACTTGTCATCATATCTACAGGGAGCACAACTGCAGTGCCAACCAACTTTCCAAGGAGGCTACGACACTTCCCAAAGGCGAGTGGATGATCCAGGAGCAACGAGGCACAAATTCATACCAGTACTACCATTTTCCATATATAGATGCACACTATCACAGGGCGGCCAGCCCATGAGATACAGATTTGTTTTGGTCCTTTTTTGAACTTTTTGTACATAGCTGAAAATGATACATACTTGATGCCCTGCGTGGCAATATGTTTATATATATAACAGATATCAAGGAACATCCTGCGTGATGGTTTTTTGTTTTATTGAACAGACATGAACAGCTACATAGCTACCCACATGTGGTAGAAGAACTTACAACATATGCAAATGCATCTACAATATGTAATTTTTCAAATGTTAATGAAAGATTACGATTTTTCCAGTGGAAAGAAGAAGAAGAAGAAGAAGAAGAAGAAGAAAGAAAAAAAAGTGTCCATTTACAATAAAAGCTATTTAAACAACTTACTAACAATTCTCCTAAATTAGAGCCTAAGATACAACACATTTGTAGAGTCATATCTTTTACAACAATATTCTAATTCTAAATGTCTACATTTAATAATTAAATATTCTAGATTAATAATTATTAATTTAATATTTTAAATTAATAACTATTTTATTCTAAATTTTTGACCTATGATAATATTTTATTTTTGGATCATCTAACATTCCCCCCATGATCCAAAGATACATTACAACAAATACCAAGTTCATCCCTAAACTTAGTAAATTTTATTCTGCCAAGAGGTTTCATGAAAATGTCGAAGATCTGATCTTTTGAAGGACAATAAATTGGCTTGAGGACATCCTTGGCAATGAGAGATCTGATATGATGATACTTGGTGTCCACATGCTTTGTATTTGAATGAAAAACTGGGTTCTTGGAAAGCTTAATGGATGACTAACTATCAATGAATAATGACGTAGCTTCTGTCTGAGAAATGCCCAAGTCCTACAAAATTATGCACAACCAAACAATTTCAAATGTTTCTTCCCATGCTGAAATGTACTCTGCTTCTGTTGAAGAAGTGGCCAATGTAGCTTGTTTCTTACAACTCCAAGACACTGCTGCTGACCCCATGCTCATTAAATAACCTGACATTGATGTTCGATCATCAATACTTCCAGCAAAGTCGGCATCTGAAAAACCACCAAGTACAAAGGTTTTAGTCTTTTTGTAAAGAAGACAAAAATCTTTTATTCCTTGGATATATCAAAAAACTCTTTTTGTTGCATTCCAGTGGCTATCTCGTGGTTCCTGCATAAAACATGAAAGGATACTGACTGCATAAAATAGATCAGGGCGAGTGTTTGTCAAATAAATCAAGCTACCAATCAATTATCTATAAGTAGTGTTGTCCACCATTTCCCCCCTTCAAATTTTGAAAGTTTCAAGTTTTGCTCCATGGGGGTAAGAACGGGCTTGCAATCTTGCATTCCAAATCATTGAGAACCTTTGCTGCATACTTCCTCTGAGAAATGAAAATATGATGTGGACGTTGGAAGACTTCAACTCCAAGATAGTAGTGAAGTAATCCCAAACCTGTCATCTTAAAACCTGCATGTAACTTTGTTTTCACCTGTGTAATATGATCATCATCATTTCCAGTAATGATCAAATCATCTACATACATAACAAGAATCACCAGATATTTACCCTATTGTCGTACATACAAAGTATCATCAGATTCACTTCGTTGAAAACCAACTTTCCTAAGGTATTCATCCATTTTTGCATACCAAGCTTGGGGAGCTTGTTTTAACCCATATAAAGCCTTGATCAATTTGTAAACTTTATGTTCTTGCCCTTCAATTTCAAAACCTGGTGGTTGTGTCATATATATTTCTTCCTATAAATCCTCGTTGAGAAAAGCACTTTTTACATCCATTTTATGAACTTTCCATCCTTTTTGAGCGGCCAATGCAAGTGTTAAATGAATGGTGCTCCATTTAGTTGTAGGAGCAAAAGCTTCCTCATAATCAATGCCTTCCTATTGGGCAACACCTTTAGCCACAAGTCTTGATTTATACTTTTCAAGTTATGCATTTTGATTGTACTTAACTTTGTAAACCCATTTACATCCTATGGGTTTAAACTTTTGAGGACAATCAACAAGTTTCCAAGTGTTGTTATCAATTACTGCTTGATATTCTTCAATCATAGCCTGTTGCCATTCTTTATGTTTTACTACTTCGTTGTATATGGAAGGTTCAGTAAAATCATTTGCTATCAAGGAAAAATTTCCTTCACTTCTGTGTGACTTCCTTGTTCCTGTTTTATTCTACTCCTCGGGCCTTACATCTTTCAAAAGTTGAACTGCCCATTTTGGTAGTTGATGCTCACTTGTTTGAGATTCTGAAAAGTCACCATCATTGTAAAGAGGATTAATGTAGATTGATGTTCGCCGATCAATTGAAGATTCTAGAGGTGGATAATCACTGTCAGAAGAACTACTACTTCTTGGAGGTGTTGATGAACTGCTAGAAGATCCAGATGGTGTTGTTGAAGTAGATGGACTGGATGAATCATCTTTAGATGAAGGAAAATCAAGTTCATACCAATTTGGTGAATTTGGTTGACTTTGCATATTTCCTTTTCTTTGACTGCCTTTAGTTTCTAACTTTTGAAGAAGACTTTCTATTTCTTCAACACTCTTACTCTCTATTTCATAAAAAATTATATCCCTGCTAAAAATAAAATTTCCATTGGTCAAAAGACGATACCCTTTCTTCTCATCAGAATATCCAATCATTGTGCATTTCAAACTTCTTGAGTTAAGCTTAGTTCTTTCTTGTTTCAAAACTAAGGCATAACATACTGATCCAAAAACTCTAAGATGTTTAACTTGAGGTTTGAAACCAAACCAAGCTTCATAAGGTGTGATTCCGTCTAAAGAAGCAATTGGAGATCTGTTTCTTAAGTAGACAATTGTATGAATTCCTTCTGCCTAATATGTTGGACTTAACTTTTTGAAAGTTAACATAGATTTTTCCATTCCTAACAAGGTGTGATTCATTCTTTCTACTACTACATTTTGTTGTGGAGTGTAAACATTTGTAAGATGTATTCTTATTCCATATCACTGCAATAAGTATTGAATTCATTTGAAGTGAATTCTCTCCCATTATCTGTCGTGAGCATTCCTATCTTTTCTTTGACTTCAGTTTCAACAAGTTGGTGAAAAATTTTAAACTTTTCAAATGATTCTAACTTTTGCTTCAATAAATAAACCCAAGTCATTCTACTGAAATCATCAATGAATAGTAAGAAATATTTGCAACCACGTAATGAAGTTTGTAGTGGTCCACAAACATCACTATGAACTAGTTGCAGCAGCCTGTTTGCACGCCATGAACTTGTTGGAAAAATTTCTCGACTTTGTTTTCAATAAATGCAAGATTCACATTTTTTATTTTCCTTTTTGAAAGTTGGAAGTCCCTTAACCATCCCTTGTTTTTGCAACTAAGAAAGACTTTCAAAATATAAATGTCCATATCTTACATGCCACAATCTTATAGGTGAACTTCCTGTAGTCACTGCCCCTGCAAAGTCTGAATGCCTTGGAATAATTGTCCCTTTCATCCTTAACAATTTTCCATCTTCATAACATGTCATCACAATTTGCAAGCTCTGTTTGACTGAATTAATCTTAACTAAGCCATCTTCCATAATTACATGATGTCCTGCTTGTCGAATCGTGACTAAAGATAACAAATTCTTCTTAAAGGTTGGTAGATACCATACATTTGAAATCATTTTTTCTCCAATGCCAGGGAGAGAAACTTTAACTGCACATTTTCCATAAGGAGTATGTTTTGTATTATTTGCAAGAAAGATGGAATTAACTTGGCAATATTGAAAGTTCCAAAAGAAGTCTCGTCGATAAGTCATGTGCTGAGTTGCTCTTGAATCCAAGATCCAAGCATCTTAATAATCACGTTTAATATAGAAGGAAAGTTGTAATGCCAACGAAGAAGTAAAGACATATTCTGAACCATCATCATCTTGATCATTTGCAAATTGTGCTTAGTGTTGATGAAACTTGGGTATTTTATCAATAGAAGTTCGACAATCTTCAACATAATGTCCAACTTTGTTACATCTTCGACACACAATTTGACTTAAGTCTCTTCCTCTTCCTGGAGACTGTCCTCTGCCTCTGCTTTGACTTCTATTTTGAGGTTGTCCTCTACCTTAATTATTTCCTCTTCCTTGAAAATAACCTCTTCCTTGATTGTTTCCTCTACCTTGAAAATTACTCCTGCCTGAATTGTTGCCACTGTTAAAGTTGTTTCCTCTTCTTTGGCTTCGACCACGACTATGTACATTATGTGTTGCTTGAATCTGATTGAAATTCCCTCTGCCTCTGCTTCTAGAACTGTCAGTTGATGTTTTACTAGAGCTGGCCTCTGTGAAGAAGACATATTCACCAACTTTCTTTTTCTTCCCAAAGGTTTTATCATGTTGGGTCAACATTTTGCAGAGCTCATCAAAGTTTAGCTTTTCTAACTTTCCAGTTAAATGTAAAGTTTGCAAAAAATGTGTGTATGAAGAAGGAAGTCCAACAATTAAAATTGTGACCATAAAACTATCATCTACTGCTTGAAAACCAGCATTCATGATTTCGTGCTTAATATTCTTAAGTCTAGAGATGTATTCAAGGACATCACCTCATTCAGTCAATTTTTGTTACAACAATTTTAATTGTAGATCAACTTTCTTTGATTTAGGCTAAGTATCAAAGAAGTCTTTAAAAATTCACAAAGCAGACCATGCATTTGTAGCATTTGTTATATGGACATACATTTCATCATTAACATAAGATTTAATGAGAGCTAATGCTTTGGCATTCTTAACTTCCCATTTTGCGAGTGCAGTTGTATCTGTGGGTTTATTTGGCTTAATATCACCATCACATATATCATGCCAAATTTCATTATAAATGAGAGTGCTTTCAACGAGGCGTTGCCATGATTTGTAAGATTTTGTGCCTTCAAGTTTTTGGAATCATAAAACAAATTAATCAACTATGACATTGTAGTGTTGAAGCTTCACACCGAGAATCAGACTCAGAAAAAATATCAAGATGGGCAACACAACATGCAACACACCATGCAAAAAGAAACGATCTATCGGGGCTTGGCCTTGACCCTCGTATAGTCGGAAAAATAGGAGAAAAATGACTTAGCTTTGCACTTGGCTCTAGTCAATTTCTAAAATATTTACAAAGTAACTTTTGAAATTTGACTTTTACAATGCTCTTGCAAATCCTTGTAAAAAAAATGTCACCCCCCCTCAAAGTAAAATTACTTTGACTTGCAATGTGATGAACCCAAATTTTACAGATTTTAAATAATAATAAAAAAACACTTCTTTGAGAAATTACCCAACTCACCTTATTTCTCCATTACAAAAAAAACTTTATCTCTTTATTACAAAAAAAAATAATACTTATCTCTCCATTAAGTTTCCTTATTACTCCAAATTAAATTCTGGTCACTGTAACCCAATGGGTGAAACAATAAAACACTGTGTTCCAAAGGTGATTTCAGATCTCTTTTGGGATTGATTTAGATAGCCATTTCAATTGCTACCTTTCCACATCGTTTGATTAATATAAGAAAATTGAACTAAATCAACCCCTTAAGTGTTGACAACACCCTTTAATGCTGATCTGGTGAAATTTTCTCTGCGTTGACAGTGATAATAAATCTGGTTGCGCTGAGTAGAATGTTATAGTGAGGCCAAAAATTTAATTCATCATTGAATTCTCCCAATACAAAAAATTCAATTTCCTTTGATGCAGGTTACCATTCCGGAATTCAAGCAATGCAATTTCGAACCTCAGAATGGGGCGAGTGAGGGAGAGAAAGAACCAATGCATGCTCAACCACATAAAGGAGATAGCTAATACTGAAAAGGATCTGACGGAGGAGAATAGAAATTTGCGGAGAAAGTTGTAGGACGTTGTAAATAAGCACTATCTCACAACTGCTCCTGATGCTAACATTTCATAATTAAAATGCTGGAATATCAAATTCCAAATTGTTTCTGGATGGATTGACAGTGATAGCCATATAATCCTTTAAGGCAAGAAGCTCAACATAGAACCTCCAATTAACCGTTCGTGCTGGATTTCCAACAGCAGTAGTATAAGAGGGCACTGTAGTGAGCACTACAGAGCCTACTCTGATCTTGGCAGCCTCCCCAATACTGATATTGCCTAGAACATTCGTTCTGGTGCTAATTAGCACGCCATCTCCAATATTGATATTACCCAGAACATTCGTTCCATCACCAAGTAGCACAGCTTGCCAATTTGAGCACTGGGATGGATGTCAAACGCAAAAACCTTCGAAACCTCAACTGCTAGGCATTCAAGCACAACTGCAAGAGAAATGGGGGCTCCAATCGAAAAGCAAAGTGGTACTTTACAGTATCCAAATTAATGTAGAGGCATTTTTTTTGGATTAAGCGGAGCACTCAATTGCTCAAACTTATGAATGCATTTCAACTCAGTCTAAAATCAATGATATTATTAAATTTCTTTTCCAACCAAAAAAAAAAATAGATACCAAATATTAACTGACCAAATTAATGGAGTTTTCCATGTGCCTGTAGAGATGGAATTTCCTCCTCACATCAATTGCAGCATTACTGGAGCTTTGATACCAAAATAATGCAGAAGTGTCCTCATACACGTAATCTTATTAATAAGAAAACAAATTACATCTGAAATTTTGCAAGAGTTTACACCCGAACAACAAAACACTCTTGCAATCAGCTATTTATAAGCTCAATGTCCTAACTACCTCTAATTGTAGATCACTTATAAAATAACAAGTGTCCATTTACAAGATGTGTAAACATTTGTAAGATGTATTCTTATGCCATTGTCACTGCAATAAGTTTTGAATTCATTTGAAGTGAATTCTCCCCCATTATCTGTCATGAGCATTCCTATCTTTTCTGTGACTTCAGTTTCAACAAGTTGGCGAAAAATTTTAAACTTTTCAAATGCTTCTAACTTTTGCTTCAAGAAATAAACCCAAGTCAGTCTACTGAAATCATCAATGAATAGTAAGAAATTTTTGCAACCACGTAATGAAGTTTGTAGTGGTCCACAAACATCACTATGAACTAGTTGCAGCAACATGTTTGCACGCCATGAACTTGTTGGAAAACTTTCTCGACTTTGTTTTCCATAAATGAAAGCTTCACATTTTTCATTTTCCTTTTTGAAAGTTGGAAGTCCCTTAACCATCCCTTGATTTTGCAACTAAGAAAGACTTTCAAAATTTAAATGTCCATATCTTACATGCCACAATCTTATAGGTGAATTTCTTGTAGTCACTGCCCCTGCAAAGTCAGAATGCCTTGGAATAATTGTCCCTTTCATCCTTAACAATTTTCCATCTTCATAACATGTCATCACAGTTTGCAAGCTCTGTTTGACTGAATTAATCTTAACTAAGCCATATTCCATAATTACATGATGTCCTGCTTGTTGGCATTATGGTGCATGTGTTGTACTTGATGGCAACCCTCTCATAGAAGATCATCTCACTTATATATAACTAGATGAATCTACAGAAGAGATATCAGATGTGAATGAATGCATGGGATGCAGGACAACTCAAAGGAATCGGATGATAGTTCCAAGTATGACAAGTTAGCTTTGCCATCAAGTCCAAAGGGGGAGATTGTTGGCATTATGATATAAGTGTTGTCATTGATGGCAAGATGACAGATTATAGTGCAGCAAGTCAGTAGCAAAGAATTGATGATCAGATTACAAAGAATGAAGAAAGCTGAGTATACACGCATGTTCACTATATACCAAGTCGCGTACAGAGGCAAGTTATACACAGGTTCACTATGTACCAAGTCGCGTATATATGCAGGTTCGCTATATACCAAGTCACGTATACACGCAGGTTATACTCGCAAGTTTTCTGGGTTTACAAAAATGCGTATACACGCGAGTTTGTTGATCAGAAGTTGCGTATGCGTATGCACGCACTTCCATGCACGGAAAAGCGCGTACATGTGGGAAAACTTACTTTGGTCCATGGCAGTTAGTCCTTGGAATTTGAACCTATGGTTTTTGGACCATGGCATCTCGACAGACGTGTTGATCCCTAGTATTGAGTTGATGGTATTGGTTTGTTATGGTTTTGGACCATGGTATTGAGCAAGGCCTAAGACTATAAAAGGAGAAGAAGATCATTAGGCAAAAGTATTGAGAAAGTCTTGAATATCTGATGAAGGATGAGATCCAGTATGCAGGTTATGGGTTGCTTGATCTAAGCTAAGGAGGGATCTCACAAGTTGATGGAGATCAAGATCTAAGGATAGATCGGGATCAAATGGTTTGAAATGAACTATCTCTATATGATTGATTATGTTTATTCTAGATCTGTATACTGACGCATGTAATTATCTGAACTGGGTATAACTTAAGTTTGAAATCGCTGCAAGTCATGATTGAATATTTATAGATCTGTACGTGGGTTGGCTTTGGTAAAAGCACGTATGTACGCGGGTTTGGTTTGTCCAAGTAGTGTATGCATGATTTTGATGATACAGTTGGTTTTGAATAGTGTTGTAGAGTTCAGGGTTCTGCTATGTGACTACTCTTTGTTGAGAGGGTTCAGTGATTCAGTATTGGGTGATTCAGAGATTAATAATGCTAGTGTTCATTGATTGTGTGCTTCAATAATATTGATGGGTCCAGTATGAAAATTGGATGAAATGTGGCCTTCAAATTATAGAGTTGTGCTTCAGTGTATGCAGTCTGAAAATTTATGAAATGTGGTACCTGGAGGAGAGAAGATTGTAGGTCGGCACCTACGTAGTAGTACCTTGGCTAGTGCAAGAACTATGGGGGTTGTAGCTCCCTTCCAGGAGAAGCTGGAGAACGAGAGAGGGTTGTAGCTCTCTGCAGGTTGCAGCCTACGTACCGGTAAAGGACTGCACCAGTACATTGTAAGAGAAGTTTCTTATTAAAGGAAGATAGAAACAAATTGCAGCAGGTGGTTTTCACCCACATTGGATTTCCACCTTATATCATGGTGTTCATGTGTGCTTCTTGTGTGTGATGATCCGTTATATTTATTGCTTTTGTTTACTATTCATATGGTAAATGAAGTTCTCATGCATTATCTAAAGATCAACATATAATGGATTATCTTACTTATAAATAATCTGGATATACGCTAGTTTCTTTAGACACAGTCGTGTATACACGCGGGTTCGCTTAACTGAAGTAGCGTATATGTATCTAAGTACGGAAATGAAAAAGTGTTATTGATTTGATAATACTGATTCACCCCCCCCCCCCCTCTCAGTATTATTTCCAACAATTGGTACCAGAGCAGGTCCTTTGGTAGAAGCTTGATCGCTTGAAGGAGATTCGTGGAACAATGGGAAAGAAGCTTAAGAAGAAAGCACCGAAGAAGAAGAAGACATCTCAGAAGAACTAAGACAGTGGGAGAATTGATTGGGGATTAGGCATAAGAAGCTCTTCAGATTCAGATGAAGATGAAGATGAACTATCAGGTATGAGTTTGCTATCCTTTGATGTTCCAACTATCTTTCCACATGGAAGAGATGAAAGTGATAGCGAAACAACTGAACTTGCTCTTATGGGTGAAGAAGAAAGATATCAAATAGAGGCAGAATTTAAAAGGTTGACAGACAAAATTAGAGATCAACAAGATCTATTGAACAAAAGGGAATCTGACTCCAAATAAGAAGCTACCAAATTGAAATCCAATCTAGAGTTATTCAAGGCCAAATATCTAAAGTTGCTAAAAGACCAACAAGAGGAAGAAAGAAAGATAAGGAAGTTTTTCAGGGACAAAAATCAAAAGTTGCATGATGAAGTCACATCTCTAAGAAAAGAAGTCAATGAAAAGAACACAACAATCAAGAATCTCAGAGATAGATCAAGTGATTATGAAAGTCTTGAAGCTTCGGCCCTCTCACTAAAGGAAGAACTTGAAGCAGCCACGAAGTGGAATAAAGATCTACTCCAAGGTATTGAAATTCAGGAAAACGAAGTTATCAGTTTAAAAGCACAACTGGAATGTGTCTCTAGAGTTCATCAAATGCTACAGGATGTGAATGAAGAACAAGAAAAGGAGATTCTCAATCTAAGACGTCAGTTAGAATAAGAAAGGAATGCTTAAGAGAATCTGAAGAAGCAGTATCTTGAAAAGGAAGAGCAACATCAAGTTGAGGTAAATATCTTGAAAGGTAAATTAGAAGAAAAGGATAAACTATTACGATTTCAAGATAGTACTAAAGTCTTGGATGATATTCTTAGTAGTCAAAGGTATCTTGCTATCAAGACTGGCCTTGGTTTCCATGAATCCGTTAAAGGTGAATCTAGTTGACAAGGTGAAGCAAGGAACTCTAAAGAGAAATCTAAAATGATCAACAAGGAGATGAGAGGTCAACCCCATCAGCAATCAAGGAAAGAAATTCTTCAAAGGAAATCTTTTACTCCTCCTATGAATAATGTTGAATGTTTTGTATGTCATAATCTTGGACATGTTGCAGCTAGATGCAGAAGAAGAAGGGTTCAAGACCATCATGCAGAAACATCATCACATTCAAGGTACTTTAATGGATATTGTTTTGCTTGCAATATGTATGGTCACAAAGCTTCTGATTGCTACAGGAGGAATATGAAACATGTAAGATGTTATGCATGTAACAAGCTTGGACATATAGCAAAGGATTGCAGGAACAAAGTACGGACATCACACCAAAAGGAGAAATCATCAGCACACTTGAAGATATGGAAGAAGAAGAAAGTTCGGTCAGAAATATGTATCACCGCACAAAGTACTCAGAGGCAGCACAACACAAACATAACTGACTTAGGGGGAGCTGAAAGTGTAAAACTTCAGTGTCCTGAATCTCATACGCAAGTTTCATAAAGGGAAGTCGCGTATATATGCGAGTTATACACTGCAAAGTCGCGTATATGGCAGTCTGAAGAAAAGCAGTGGAGATAGGCTCAGGAAAAGGGTCTGATATGATTCAGTCCATTATTTGCTCTATTGGTTAATAATTACAGTCTGTTGTGGATGGGTGGAATGTCTTGATTCCTATAAGATGTTTAGAAGTGTTTTCATCCTAACTTGATGATGATGTCTTCATGCTTATTTCTGATATATGCATGATCAGATCTAACAGTAAACAAATGGCACAGGTTGAGGGGGAGCATATGCCTTTAATAATGCATTGTTGGCATTATGGTTAGTAATCCTGGATGATGATGCTTACATGGCTAAATAATGTATCTTGCTATGATATGGTTATGATTGATTCATGATAAAGTCTCATATACTTCTTGAGGATACATAGTTGATGTTGATGTTATAAAGAAGCCTTGACAAGATCTTGTGCTCTAGATACATAATGTTGGATACATGGAGTTGCATTATTGGAGATATACTGATATGATGATAGGTTGATTCTCACATATGTTGATTGATGATTATCAGATGAAGGATATTCCCGTGTAATGTTACATGGATGGTCATGAAGATCTTGATAATGATGACTATGGTGTTTTTCACATATGATATAATGTGAATGATTTATGATGATGTTCAAAAGGAAGAATTGATTTCTATATGCAGACATACCTTGGTATAGGACATTTGTAGGTTGTTGATCTGGAAATAGTTGTACGGGAGTTTAATAAGGAGTATCCGCGTATATACGTGAGTTTCTGTGAATACAGTCGCGTATATGTTGGTTTGAATAAAATCAGTGGACCAGACTCTGGGTGAGAAGAGTCTAATATGGGTCTGACTGAAACCATCTGGCACAGGTTCATGGGGCGCAGATTAACTTCTAATAATGCATTTTTGGCATTACCTTAGAAGCTCTTGGTTCATGTACACAAGCTGTTTTGGTTAGAACAAGTGCAGAAGGAGAACAGAAGGAGATCATGGTTGTTGATCTGAAAAGTGTTTGACAGATGTTGCTTCTATCAGTTATTAGTGACTTTCATAAGTCTTTCTCTAGATATTTCGTCTCTATGTCATGTATCTCTTTTATGGTGTCAAGGTCATGTAATGGCCTATTTTGGTTTCCCCACTATGCCTGGGATGATTGATGTGATGTAATTGGTTGTCATATGTAAATTTCTGATGTATCCACACTTGGTTGGGTGGATGATCCCCACTTGGTTGAGTGATAGATGTATGTATTGAGTCTTTTGGTGATAGGAAGGTCTTGTATGATGTAAAGAGTCATGTTCTTCTTATAGAACATCTTTTGCAGACCTTGCTTACAGTCAGGGGGAGCATGAACAACACTCTTCAACAAAGCATGTATTTAAGGGGAGCATGGACAGATTGGTACACCTTGGCATATAAAAAGGGGGAGCTCATTCAGAGACTTCAGCAGGTACTCAGGGGGAGTATGAACAGAAGAATGCTTATCTTGAAAAGAGAATATCTTCGTACGCCCTTTGCCCTTGATGTCAAAGGGGGAGATTGATTTGGTGTTGTTGCCATCTAGTCCAAAGGGGGAGATTATTATGATGCATGTGTTGTACTTGATGGAAACCCTCTCATAGAAGATCATCTCACTTACATATAACAAGATGAATCTAATGAAGAGATATCAGATGTGACTGAATGCATGGGATGCAGGACAACTCAAATGCATCAGATGATAGTTCTAAGTGTGACAAGATTAGCTTTGCCATCAAGTCCAAAGGGGGAGATTGTTGGCATTATGATACAAGTGTTGTCCTTGATGGCAAGATGACAGATTATAGTGCAACAGATCAGTAGCAAAGAATTGATGATCAGACTACAAAGAATGAAGAAAGCTGAGTATATACACAGGTTCACTATATACCAAGTCGCGTACAAAGGCAGGTTATACGCAGGTTCACTATGTACCAAGTCGCGTATATACGCAGGTTCACGATATACCAAGTAGGGTATACACGCAGGTTATACTCGCAAGTTCTGTATATACAAAAATGTGTATACACGCAGGATTGTTGATCAGAAGTCACGTATGCGTATGCACACACTTCCATGCACGAAAAAGCGCGTACATGTGGGAAAACTTACTTTTGGTCCATGGTAGTTAGTCCTTGGTATTTGAACCTATGATTTTGGACCGTAGTATCTCGTCGAATGTGTTGATCCCTAGTATTGGGTTCATGGTATTGGTTTGTTATGGTTTTGGACCGTGGTATTGTAAAAGGCCTAAGACTATAAAAGGAGAAGAAGATCATTAGGCAAAAGTATTGAGAAAGTCTTGAATATCTGATGAAGGATGAGATCCAGTATGTAGGTTATGGGTTGCTTGATCTAAGCTAAGGAGGGATCTCACAAGTTGATGGAGATCAAGATCTAAGGATAGATCGGGATCAAATGGTTTGAAATGAACTATCTCTATATGATTGATTATGTTTATTCTAGATTTGTATACTGACGCATGTAATGATCTGAACTGGGTATAACTTAAGATTGAAATCACTGCAAGTCATGATTGAATATTTATAGATTTGTATGCGGGTTGGCTTTGGTAAAACCTCGTATGTACACGGGTTTGGTTTGTCCAAGTAGCGTATGCATGATTTTGATGATACAGTTGGTTCTGAATAGTGTTGCATAGTTTAGGGTTCTGCTATGTGACTTCTCTTTTTTGACAGGGTTCAGTGATTCAATATTGGGTGATTCAGAGATTAATAATGCTAGTGTTGATTGATTGTGTGCTTCAATAATATTGATGGGTCTAGTATGAAAATTGGATGAAACGTGGCCTTCATATTATAGAGTTGTGCTTCAGTGTATGCAGTCTGAAAATTTATGAAATGTGGTACCTGGAGGAGAGAAGATTGTAGGTCGGCGCCTACGTACTAGTATCTTGGCTAGTGCAAGAACTATGGGGGTTGTTGCTCCCTTCCAGGAGATGCTGGAGAACGAGAGAGGGTTGTAGCTCTCTGCAGGTTGCAGCCTGCGTACTGGTAAAGGACTGCACCAGTACATTGTGAAAGATGTTTCTTATTAAAGGAAGATAGAAACAAATTGCAGCAGGTGATTTTCACCCACATTGGGTTTCCACCTTATATCATGGTGTTCATATGTGCTTCTTATGTGTGATGATCTGTTCTGTTTATTGCTTCTGTTTACTGTTCATATGGTCAATGAAGTTCTGATCCATTATCTAAAGATCAACATATAATGGATTATCTTACTTATAAATAATCTGGATATACGCTAGTTTCTTTAGACACAACCGCGTATACACGCGGGTTCGCTTAACTGAAGTAGCGTATATGTATCTAAGTATGGAAATGAAAAAGTTTTACTGATTTGATAATACTGATTCCCCCCCCCCCCCTCCTAGTATTATTTCCAACAAATCAAAAAGGGATGATTTTTTCATGGGAAAATGGGATGTTTCGTCTATCCCTAAGAAATGGGGTCGTTGGTGTACAAAGAAATTCATATATTTATCCTTTACACTTGTATCGAAGCTAGGGTGGCAATTAATCACCAGTAATAGCCTCTGGACCAAATTTGCAACCGCTAAGTATATCGATCCATTAAGGTCGATGGACTGGCCGAGACAAACAAGCTGTAACAAATTTAGGGTCTCAAACATATGGAAAGCGGTTCTGAATTCATTGTCACTTATACGTGATGGCCTTATGTGGAGAATATTTGATGGGTCATCTATTTGCATAGGTCTTTACCCTTAGATAGGATGTGGGAATGAACACCTACTACTTGAAGGCTTACTCCAGAACCTCAATGAGAAAGGTATCACATGCTTATGTCACATGTGGACCAGGAGAGATCAACCTTCCTGCACCAAGCGTTGAAGTCTGCCCACAGCATGATCCTACCTCTTCATTGGCACCAATCTTGTAGCACATACACAACAACCCTCACTGAGTCCCACATTCGTATAAGGGAAGGGGACGATGAGATTACATGGGCTATCGCAAAAAATGGATGGTACTCTTCAAAAGAGGGGTATCTATATCTTGCAAATAGACACAAGCCACACCACATAGATATATGGTGGAAAGGAATGTGGAAGCTCAAAGCAGCCCCTTGAACAAGATTACTCTTGTGGTCCATACTGAAGAATAAAGTACTGACAGGAGACAACCTGAACAAAAGGGGGCTATATGGACCCTATTGGTGTTGCCTATGTAAGGATAACACTAAAACCTTGGATCACCTATTTCTCTCGTTTCCCATCACCACTGATCTTTGGAACTCCACACTCTCTCACACCTCCATCTAGAGGGGACAGACCACAATGGAGGTATGGGCAAACTGGTGGACATCTGCATCTCCATAGAATACTAGGAACCTCCCCCTCCTCATTAGCTAGGAAATTTGGATATACACGAACTGTATCATATTCCAGGACTTCGCTCCTCATTGGACAACCATCATAGCCATAATCCTTTCTGACTACAATGCTATACCAGAGGACAATGCTAACTCTCCCCACATAAATACAATCCCTGCGTCCATTGATCACTCATAGCCTTGGGTATATTTTGATGGATCGACACAAGAGACGGGATGTGGTGGAGTGGAAGCACTAGTTTTACTAGATTCCCACTACTACCATATTCAAATGGGACTAGGTTATGGCACTAACAATTATGCAAAGCTGATCACAACAAAAAATCTCATTCAATTTGCTAATGAAAAACTGTCAAAATCTTCAAGTTCTTGGTGACACAAAAATTGTTTGCAACTTGCTTGACAAATTTCAACATGTCATGCTTACACACTGCGACACATATTAGATGAGATGCATAGATACATTACATTTTTTAACAATTTTGCATGTAACTATATCTACAGGGAACAGAACTCACTCGCTGACAAACTTTCCAAAGATGCAGCGATCAGGCCATGCAACCTCTGGATGATTCAAGAGCTGTGAGAAGGAGAACACTACGAGTACTACCACCACCCATAGATGGACCATGCAGCACAGGCTCAACATGATCCTGATATCATTTGATATGTGACATTTATTTTTGTTTATATTTATTCTTCTTATACATAATCAGTAAATGTTTACAGGAATACTTTTTGCATAGAGTAAACAAAATTTTGAGTTTATTAATCAGCGGTTTTTCAAGGAACTATCTCCTTGCATGGAGAAGATATCTTGTTTTTAATTTTTGGCAGGCACAAAACCTACTGAATCATGCATATGCGCATAACATCTACAACATGTAATTTTCCTTTCTTAATAAAAATTATGATTTTTACAAGGGGAAAAAAGAATAGTCACGTACACACGTCGGTTCCCTTCAGTAAAGTCCCATTCAAAAATCAAGATATGAATTTGAAAATTTTATGGTTTGAAAAAACTAATTCACCACCACTCTTAGTATTTTTCCCAACAATCAGTATCAAAGTGGTTCCTTCAAAAAAAAGCTTGATATCTTGAAGGAGACTCGTCAATATGAGTAGTCGTGAAGGAGTATTTTCTATCAAGCCTCCTATATTTAATGGAACTATCTTTTTCTTTTGTAAAGTTAGGATGAGAGCATACTTATAGGCACTAGGAGTTGAAGAATATGAAATCATTAAAAATGGATATCAATATCCAACCTCTATTCCTTCATATATTGGAGGATATATATAGTATGAAATCAATGCAAAAGCTATAAATTCCATCTTCGGAAGTCCGAGTTTGTGAAGGTAATGCATTTCAACATAGCAAAGGGAATGTGGGATAAGATTATCCAAAGTTATGAGGGTGACACGAAGGTAAAAGGCGCTAAACTTCAAACATTTAGAATATAGTATGAGACATTGAAAATCCATAATGATGAAAGAATTACAACATTTTTTTCTTAGAGTAGATGAAATTGTTAATTCCATGTGAAATCTTGGTGAAGAAAAAATGATGTTACTATTGTTGAAAATATTTTGAGATCTCTAACTCCGAAGTTCGACTCCAAATTATTTGCTATTTAAGAAATGCAGGATCTAAAAGGTATCACACTTGATGAACTCCATGGAACATTGACAACATTTGACATGACGAAAGGTGGTCCTTTAGACCTGAGAGAAACAACCTTCAAAGCTACTGCAAAGGGGGAACAATAGGAAGAATCAGGTTATGTACGAGAATAAGAAGATGAAAAATTCGTAAAGAAACTCCAAGTGGGTACTAGAAGATTCAGAGGTAAGCTTCCTTTCAAATGTTTTTCTTGTGGTAGAGTTGGTCATTATGTTGCTATGTGTCCCTATAGAGAAAATCAAGAGAAAGGAAAATAAGTTGCAAAAACAAATATCAAGAGGTTTGAAAAGAAGAGAATTTTTTATACACATGAAGACAGTGATGGTCTTTCAAATGGTGAAGAAGGTGAGTCTGATCAAGATTTTCACTTACTTATGGCATTTTAATATCAAAGTAGTAATGAGTTTGATGACCTAGAAGAAAAGGATACTTTTATTGAAAACTTTCAGAGGAATATATCAGATGTAGTAATAGTTACAAATGTGAGTAAATATTCAAGTTTAGGAGAAACCCACTTTCTATTGATCAAGAATGAAGAAGATGAAGCATCATCAGGTATGCGTTTTTGTTCAAAATCTAATCCATTTTCTTCTCTATGCAACAATGATAGCGATGATGATTATGAAACCAATGAGCTTACACTTATAGGTAAAAGTGAAAGTAAGCAATGTAAAGAGAAAAAACATTCAAAAATGATTCCTCTAGAAGCAGCAGATAAAGGCAAGTTAGAATTAATGGATGATGCAGATGTACCTATGCCAAGCAAATATAATTATCAATAATGGAAAGAAAAGATGAAGTATAATCTAATGAATCTGAATGTCTGGCATCTACTATACAATGGTCACAAAAAGCTTCATCCATTAGACAACGAAGTGAAAAATAATAGTAAGGATTTGAGTGACATCTTTTGTAGCATATATGATTCAATATTGAATAAGGTTATTCATTATACTACTGCAAATAAAGTTTGGGATAAGCTACAAGAAATACATGACGAAGTCCCAAAGGAAGATTCCTCAGGTAATCCTATATCTAATATTGTGCCCAAAATGGCAGATGGAGTTGTTGACTCAAAAGAGGACAGGTTAGAAGAATTTTTTGATCTTAGAACAAAAATTGATCTTGATTTGAAGAAGATTGTTAATCTTAAAGATAAGTTTCAGGCTTATGATAACAAGGATCACGCTAGAATGGTATATAACCAATATTATGATGGCCTTGAATCTAAGGTCATCTCTCTAAGGGTGGATCCTAAAAAATTGGAAAAGCGAAATGAAGAACTACTTCAAGCATTCAAGAAAATGGGTTGAAAGAAGAGATTCTCAAATTAAAACAACAAATGGAGGAAGGAAAGAAGGTTGAAGAAATTATGAAGAAGTAGTATCTAGAAAAGGAAAAAAAATATCAGGTTGAGGTAAACATCCCAAAAGGTAAATTCGAAGAAAAAGATAAACATTTGCAATTTCAAGATAGTAGTAATATTTTGGATAATATTCTTAGTAGTCAAAGGTCTCCTGCCATCAAATCTAGTCTTGGTTTTCATGAAACAATTGAAGGATAATCTAGTTCACAAGTTGAGGGAAGGAATTCTAATGCAAAATCTAAAATTCTCAACAAAGAGATATGAAGTCAACCTTATCAACAACGAAGGAAAGTAAATCTTCAAAGAAAATCTTTTACTCATTACTATAGAAGTGTTAATCGATTTTATTCTCTGATCATTAATGTTGAATTTTCTAAATGTCATCATTATGGACATGTTTCATCCAATTGTAGAAGTATAATGTTTTAGTTTAATAACCACCTCACAGAAAGGTCGTCCGCTTCCAGATACTTTAAGGGATATTGTTTTTCTTGCTATATGTTTGATCACAAAGCCATTGATTGCAATAGAAGGAATATGAAACATATAAGATGTTATTCTTGTAACAAGTTTGGGAATGTTTTAAAAGAATACAGGAACAAGTATATGGATCACCACAAAAAACATGGTAAGCAACCATATAAGGATAGTAACGTCAGAAGACCTGAAAAATATGGATCCACCAACATTTCTCATAATGAGTAGGAAGAAGAAGAACATATAAGGTGTGGTCTTGTTCTTTGATCATTTGAAGATGAATATGAATGGTACATAGATAGTTGATGCTCTCATCACATGACTAGAGATAAGAATAAAATGGAGTTTCTCAGGAAAAACCAACATGGAAATGTTTTTCTTGGAACTAATGTTTCAACAAAAGTATTGGGACGATGTAAAGGCAGAATTAATAAAAGTAGAGGAGAAACTGATGATTTATTAGTTCAAGGGCTAAAGTCGAATATTCTAAGTGTAGGTCAAATGGTAGATAAGGGAAATATAACTATGTTTACATCAACTAAGTGTAAGGTTATGGATGAGGAAACTAGAAAAATCATTGCAAGAAGATATAGAAACCCAAACAAATTATATGTGCTGGAAGAATGGAATTCTCACAAATATGAGAGAGATTTAGACTAAGTAAAACAAGATGGTGCCCATTGCATTCCATTATTCCTTAAATAATACTTCCAACAATGACTACATAAGTTGCAAGAGTTATTTGACCTTATGAAAATAGAGATGATTATCTGGTCCCCGGAATCAATGATGTGTAATCACGCGGGAAGAAATACATGTTTTGTCTTTATGATGATTCCCATGGTTGCTTTTATTTTCATATACTACTGAGTGTGCCTCTAATCTAGTAATAGTGAATAGTTACAAACATAACATACTCAGGGGGAGCTGAAGGTGTGAAATTTAAGTATTTCACTTTTTGTATGTGGATCGTATAAAGACAATTCACATATATATGCGAGTTCTGAACTGAACAATTGTGTATATATTGGTGTGATGAAGAAACAAGATCAAATTTTTCTTATTGGTTCTAGAATTAGTTAAGTACAGTCTACAGATATGACACAGGTTCAGGGGGAGAATTTTCTCTTCTTCTAATAATGTATTGTTGGCCTTATGTTTTCTTGATACATAATGATTCTTATCAATATGTGATGTTGCTTATGTTGCTGAAATTATTGATTATGATATCTTCTTGAGTTTCATATTGGTGAAATAAGTTCTTGATGAAGTGGTGTTGGTATGATAATTCTTCTTTGTATGAAGAATTATGTTGCCAAGACATGGTTATTGATAAGCTACTTCTACATCTACTGGATGATAATTGGAAACATGGAATTTTTTATGATGATGAAGGATGATGCTACACTACCCTATCTCACTTTATGATGATATGATTGGTCCTCAATTATGTTGTTGATGCTGCAAACTTGGTCACATTTTGATGATATTGAAACTACATTGTCTTATCTTGATGATGGAAATGTACAAGTTGTTCTTCTTGGTGTTGCTGACAGATTCTTATGGTGAAGATTATATATTACATATGATAGTTGCTGATGAATATCATGGTCTTTTTGAGTTTATTTGTCTTGGTTATAAATGTCATATCTATCATTTGATGTAAATGTCATGTAAAGACCTATGATGTGCTCATTATAAAATTCATGTATGGACTATTGTGGTCAAGTCCTTTTGGACATGTGATGGAATTTGTAACCCTACTGTGATTGGGAAATTGATGTAATAATGATGTCAAATATGTAAACCCACTATGATTAGGTGATTAATGTAAGTTTGTGTCCTTAATGATAGGAATTTTCATGTGAGTCATAGAGTCATGTACTTTATTGTACATACTTCAGAAATTTTAGCATGTGCTTAGGGGAGCATGGTTAGTGTTCATACTCAGCAGTTCAGATCTATGGAAGCCTTCATTTAGCATTGGTTAGCCCTTTTCTCTTGATGCCAAAGGGGGAGAGTAACTTGGTGTTTGAAAAACTTGGTGGTTATCTTGATGTGTTTTATTGTTATGTGCATATGGTGGTGACCAAACACCAAAATGGTTGCCATAATTTCCAAAAGGGGATATTGTTGGCATTATGACATATGTGCTTTCCATGATGGAAACCTACTCCATAAATCATCCTTTGATGGAAAACCACTTGATGTCAATAGGATGTGTCTACATGTGACAAAGATTTAGATCAAAGGTACAGTTCAGAGATAGAGAAATCATAAAGGTGACTAATGTGTTGAAAGGCGTAATAGTTTAGAGACAGAGAAATAATAAAGATGAAGATTGAAGAAGTATACATAGGTTTGTTGAAGAAAAGTCAAGTATACACAGGTTCTTTGAAGCAAAGTAGTAGACACACTCGGGTTTGGTGGCACAAAGTAGAGTATATGTGAGTTTTGTGAAGAAAATTCACATACACACATGAGTATGAAGAAGAAAAGGCATGTACAGTTTCGACACCAAGATATTTTAAATAGCAAGCATCCTTACCATGGTATTTCCCTGCACTATTGAGCCCAACAACAATTTTTTTAATCCCATATAAGAAAACCATGAGCTTGGGTATGGTTTTGACTTGTGGTATTAGATAAAGGCTAACATATATAAGGAGATGAAGATCAAAGTGACAGATAGTGTACGAGCGATGAATATTTTATGAATAGTTAGATCTGAAGAAAATATGCATGTAATGGGTTGTTGATGTTTTGCTTGATCTAGAACTAAGTATGCACTAAGGAAATTGATGATGGATCACGTCCAATAGATTTGAGATGAAAATATTGATTATGAGTTGATTTGATCACTGTTAATGGTATCTTCATGCATGATTTTTTTGTGTATGTTGAGATCTGGGCAATTATGAAGTTTTGTGATGCAGCGAAGTTTTGTGCCAGTAAAAGAAGATATATATGCAAGTTTTATAGTGTGAGGGGAATGTATACACATGAGTTTCATAATGATAAGTCATGTATATATTCTGATCTATATGCAGGTTTATTTCCTAAAAATCGTGTATACACGTGGATATGCTTTCAGGAAAGCATGTACATAAACTAGGGTTTTGATTGAAAGGATGTTTGATAATTTTAACTAGCCTTCTTGTATTGTTGATGTCTATCAATGAAGTCTTCATGATGATATGGGCTTAAAAATAATGTTTCAAAGATGAATTGATTGATTGAGGAATGATGAAGATAATTGCTTTTTGTGATTGAAGTTCATTGAAGGTTTTGTGATTGTTTCAAAATGATGCAGTGGATATGAGTATGGTTTAATATTTAATTCAAGGTGACAATGGTTTCGTTTTCAATATTAAGTGGTTTAAGATCTGTACACAGGTATGCTTCATGGAAAGTGCATACACACATGGGTTTGCGACTGTAAAGTAGCGTATATATTTTAATATACGGTTGATAAGGGTGTGTAGTAATAGAATCTAGTTTCTCTGATGTCCAGTATGTTGATTGGTATTATGGTTACATTGATTTTACTATTTTGGTTGTTTAAATTCAGGTTTCAGTTGATTGGTTGTTTTAGATAATGATTGAGTCATTTGTTGCAGTAATTGGTTTCAACTTTGATATTTGGTTTTGGGCTTAAATGTTGGTAGTGAGTCTAGTCTGAAAATTTGATGAAATGTTGTCCCTGAAGGTGTTGAGGGTTGGATCCTTCAATGAGGTAGTTTAATATTCCTTCAATTGGTAGATGGTAAATTTAATAACGGGGTTGGAGCTCCCTTCCAGTAGGAGTTGGAGAATGAGAGAAGGTTGTAGCCTTTTGCAGGTGAGTTCCTACGTATTGGTATGAGTTTGAGCTAGTACAAGATTGTAAGAATTTTTTCTTTATAATAAAAAGAATACAGAGACGACAAGAAAGGTAGTTTTTTCCCTGATTGGGTTTCCACCTTTAATCCTGGTGTTCATGTGTGATGGTTTATTTTTTTCTTACTACACATGGTGATTGTTTATTTAATGCTCAATGAAGCACTGATGCACTCACTCAAGATAAACAAAAAATGAATTAACTAATAAATATGCTTTATTAGATATACACTACTTGTATGAATAATAGTCACGTACAAACATGGGTTCCCTTCAGTAAATTCATGTACAAAAATCAAGATATCAAATTGAAAATTTTAATGGGTTGAAAATACTAATTCACCCACCCTCTCAGTATTTTTACCAACAATTGGTATCAGAGAGGGTCCTTCAACAAAGGATTGATTGCTTGAAGGAGATCTGTCAAGATGAGTTGTCATGAAGGAGTATTTTCTATCAGACCTCCTATATTTAATGGAACTAACTTTTTATTTTAGAAAGTTAGGATGAGAGCATATTTATAGTTACTAGGAGTTGAAGCATGGGAAATCGTTGAAAGTGGATATCAATATCCAACCTCTATTCCTTTGGATAATGAAGGAAAGAAACAATATGAAACCAATGCAAAAGTTGTAAATTCCATCTTGGTAAGTCTGGCCGAGTCCAAGTTTGTGAAGGTCCTACAGTTGAACACAACAAAGGGAATATGGGATAAGATTATCCAAAGTTATGAGGGCGACACCAAGGAAAAATGTGCTACACTTCAAACATTCGGAATACAATATGAGACATTGAAAATTCATAATGATGAAGCATTACAACATTTTTCTTAGAGTATATGAAATCGTTAATTCCACGAGAAATCTTGGTGAAGAAATAAAATATGCTACTATTGTTGAAAATCTTTTGAGATCTCTCACTCTGAAGTTTGATTCCAAACTCTCTCCTATTGAACAAATGCAGGATCTAAAAGGTCTCGCACTTGATCAACTCCATGGAATATTGATAGAATTTGAGATGAGGAAATGTGGTCCTTCAGACATGAGAGAAGCACCCTTCAAAGATACTACAAAAGGAAAAGAAAAGGAAGAATCAGGTTATGTATTAGAAAAAGAGGAAAACTTTGTAAAGAAACTTCAAGTGGGTATTGGAATATTTAGAGGTAAGATTCCTTTGAGATTATTTTCTTGTGGTAGAGTTGGCAATTATGCTGCTAAGTGTCCCTATAAAGAGAATCAGGAGAAAAGAAAATAAGATGCAAAAATATATAGGAAGAGTTTGAAGACAAGAGAATTTTTTTTACACATGAAGAGAGTGATGGTCTTTGAAATGGCGAATAACATAAGTCTGATCAACATTGACACTAACCTATGGGATTTGAAGATAAAAGTAGTAATGAGTTTGATGGCCTAGAACAAAAGGGAAACTTAATTGAAAATTTTGACAAGAACATATCATATGCAGTAATAGTTACATATGTCACCAAATATTCAAGTTTCGGAGTAACTCGCTTTCTATTGATCAAGAATGAAGAAGATGAAGCATCATCAAGTTTGTGTTTTTTTTTTCTTCAGAATGTGATTCATTTTCTTATCTATGAAAAAATGACAGTGATGATGATAGCGAAACCATTGAGAAAAAAATTAAAAATGATGCCTATAGAAGCTGCAGATCAAGGCATGGTAGAATCAATGGACAATGCAGATGTGCCTATGCTAAGCAAAGATAATTATTAAAAATGGAATGGAAATATGAAGTATAATCTAATTAATCTTGATTTATGGCATGTAGTGTACAATGTTTACGCCAAGTTTCCTCCATGAGAAAAGGAACTGCAAAACAATAGTAAGGCATTAAGTAACATCTTTTGTAGCATATATGATTCAATATTGAATAAAGTTATGCATTATATTACTCTGAAGAAAGTGTGGGATAAGCTAAAAGAAATAGATGAAGAAGTCCCAAAGGAGTATTCCTCAGGTAATCCTATATGTAACAATATGTCAAAAATGACAAATAGAGTTGCTGATTCAGAAGAAGACACGTTAGAATAAAAATTTTATCTTAGAAGAAAAATTGATCTTGCTTTCAAAAGGATTGTTAATCTTAAACATATGTTGTAGGCTTATGATAACAAGGATCATGCTGGTATAGTATCTAACCAATATTATGAATATCTTGAAGTTGAGATCATCTCTCTAAGAGAGGATCATGAAAAATCCAATGAGCGGAATGAAGAACTACTTCAAGCATTTGAAGAGCAAGAAAATGGGTTGAAAGAAGAGATTTTAAAATTAAAATAGCAAATCGAGGAACAAAGGAAGGTCAAATAAATTATGAAGAAGAAGTATATAGAAAATGAAACACAATATCACGTTGAGGTAAACATCTTAAAATGTAAATTAGAAAAAAATATAAACATTTTTGATTTCAACAAGTACTCAGATTTTGGTTAATATTCTTAGTAGTCAAAGGTCTCATGCCATTCAATTTGGTCTTAGCTTTCATGAAACTATTGAAGGGACAATGTAGTTCACAAGTTGAGGCAAGGAATTCTAATGCAAAATCTTAAATGCTCAACAAAAGAGATAAGAGTCAACCTCTTCAACAACCAAGGAAAGTAAATCTTCAAAGGAAATAATTTAATCCGAACTATAGAAGCATTAATCAATTTTCTCCTATGATTAATAGTGTTGAATGTTTTATATGCCATAATTATGGACACGTTGCATCCAATTGTAGAAGTAGAATGTTTCAAGCTAATAACCACCTCACATAAAGATTACTGGCTTGCAAGTACTTTAAGGGATACTATTTTTCTCACAATATGTTTTGTCCAAAATACATTGAGTGCAATAGAAGGAATATGAAACACATATTATGTTATGCTTGTAACTAGTTTGGGCATGTAGAAAAATCATGCAGGAACAAGTCTATAGATCATCATAGGCAACATGGTAAGCAACCAGATAAGGAAATTAATGTCAGAAGACTTGAAAATGATGGATCCACCAACATTTCTCATAATAAGAAGGAAGAAGAAGAACATTTAAGGTGTGTTCTTTCTCTTTGTTCATTTGAAGATGGATTTGAACTGTACATAGATAATATATTCTCTCATCACATGAATGAAGATAAGAGTAAAATGGAGTCTCTCAAGAAAAACCAACATGGTAATTTTATTATTGGAACAAATGTTTCAACAAAATTACTGGGACAAGGTCAAGCTAGAATTAATAAAAATAGAGGAGCAATTGATTCTTTTTTAGTTCAAGGGCTAAAGAAGAATATTCTAAGTGTAGGTAAAATGGAATATAAGGGAAATATATTGTGTTTACATCAACCAAGTGTAGGGTTATGGATGAAGAAACTGGAAAATTCATAGCAAGAGGATATAGAAACCTAGACAAATTATATGTGTTCGAAGAACAAAATTCTCACACATATGAGAAAGATTTAGAATAAGAGTAAGAGAATATGGTGCCCATTGTAGTCTATTATTCATTAAAATAATACTTCTAATAGTGACTGCATAAGTGGTGAGAGGTACTTGACTTCATGAAAATAGAAGATGATTATCTGGTCCTCAGAATCAATGATGCGTAATCTAAGGGGGAGTAATACATGTTTTTTGTTGATGATGATTCCCATTGTTGTTTTTTATTTTCATATATTAAATATAGTTTCTATTGTGTAGTAACAGTGAAGAGGTATAGATAGAACATACTCAAGGGGGAGCTGATGGTCTGAAATTTTAGTATTTCACTTTCTATGTGCAGATCCTATAAAGAAACGTTGTGTATATACATGAGTTCTGAAATGAACAGTCATGTATATCTTGGAGTGATGAAGAAAAAAGTTCCAATTTTGGTTGCTAGTTCTCAAATTGGTTAACTATAGTCTACAGAGATGACACATGTTCAGGGGTAACAATTTCTCTTATTTTAACAATGCATTTTTGGCATTATGTTTGCTTCATACATAATGATTCTTATCAATAGGTGATGTTGCTTATGTTATTGATGTTATTTATTATGATATGTACTTGAGTTTTATATTGGTGAAATAAGTTATTGATGAAGTGGTGTTTGTATGATAATTCTTCCTTTTAAGAAGAAAGATGTTGCTAAGACATGGTTATTGATATGCTATTGCTACATCCTCTGGATGATTCTTGGAAACATGGAATATTTGATGATGATGAAGAATGATGCTACACTGACCTCTCTTACTTTATGATGATATGCTTGGTCCTCACTTATGTTTTTGTTGTTGCATACCTCATCAGAGTTTTGTGATATTGAAGCTAAATTTTACTATCTTGCGAATTGATGATCGAAATGTACAGGTTGTTGTTCTTGGTGTTGTTGACAGATGTTTATGGGTTAGATCGTATATGGCATATGATAGTTGTTGATGACTATCACAGTCTTATTGAGGTTCTTTGTCTTGGTTATAAATGTCATATCTATCATTTTATGTAAATTTCATGTAAAGACCTATGATATACTCATTGTTAAATTCGGTCATGTCGCTAAGAAACTAACTCATAAGAGGATAGAAAAGATAGATCAACAATTTCAAAATCAGCCTCTTCGACGGGGAAAGCTCCTTTACATCACAAAAATGAACAATTCTTGGATGATACAAATGCAAAACCTCCTTTCTATGTATAGGAGTCTAAGGGGTCACAATATAATCAAACCCAACATAACAATAATAATATAAGGGCACAACAATAATGATAGTGGGATTTTACGGGGCACAATAATAATAATATGGGGACAATAGGGGCACAACAATAACAATAAGGGCTAAAATGACAATAGTAATTGGGGAATCACTAGTATTATAGGGACCTAACATGCCCCTCTCCTTCAAAACAATGTTTTCCTCAATGCTTGAGCAGTTCTGGATGCTCTGTATAAAATTCTCATCCTCCCATGTGGAATATTCAATATCTAAGTTCTTCCACTTGATGAGATACTCCAAAATTCATCGATTTCATAGTTGTTGAGTTCTTGTTTCTATGTCTGCTTCAGGTTCCAATATGATTTTTCCTTCCTCATCAAGTTCTGGAAATATTGTTTGAACTGGGAGCTTGTCACCTATAACCTTCTTTAAATATGAAACATGGAAAACTGGGTGCACTCTTGAAGTTCCATGAAGCTCCAATTTGTATGCCATAGTACCAATCTTTTGCAACAACTTGTACAGACCATAATACTTTGGTGATGATTTATTATCCTTGTTAGCTTACTTGAGGGAGATTTTATATGGCTGTAGCTGTAGAAATACCTAGTCACCTACATCAAAACTTGCTTCACTGCGATATTGATCTACTTGTTGTTTCATTCTATTATGTGCCAAAGTGAGGCTATCCTTTAAGAGTTGGAGAACTTTTTGTTGACTATCAAGGTGATATTCCAGTACTTGAACTTTAGAATTTTCTCTTAAATATGATGTGATGGACGATGGATGATATCCATAAAGTGCCAAAAATGGGGTCATTTTTGCTACAATATGGAAGGAAGTGTTATACCACCATCCAGCCAAAGGCAACCATTTGACTCATTGTGTATGTTTATCATATAAAAACAAACATATCCTTCCAAATATTTGTTTACTATCTCAGTTTTCCCATTATATTGAGGATGATAAGATGAGACATGAGCCAACTATGTACCGAGACAAGAAAATAATTCTATCCAAAAATTTCTAGTGAAAATGTGATCTCTGTCGCTTATAAGAATCTTTGGGTTTCCAAGCCCTTTTAATTGTTTACATAAATGCAATAGAAACTATACTCACTTTAAATGGATGAGATAATGCACAAAATTATGCATACTTGGTAAGTATGTAAACTACCACCATGATGACACTCTTTCCTTCAGACTTGGGTAAACCTGTGATAAAATCCATTAAAACCTCCTCCCAATGTTGACCTGGAATGGATAAAGGTTGTAATAGACCTGGCGTCTTAATTGTTTCAACTTTATTTTGTTGGAAAACTAAACATTTTGCCACAAACTTTTGAATATCAGATTTAAGACCATCCCAAAAAAATTCTTTCCTAACCTTCTTGTAACTTTTTAAAAATCCTGAGTACCCTCATAGGGGAGAGGTGTGCAATTGAATAACAATGTTTTGTTTGAGTCGGGAATTCTTACATAGGTATAAGTGATCTTTGTACCATAGCGAATAATTTTTCCAGCTAAATGTATAAGATGTACCAGGATCTTGTTGTAACTTTTGAATGAGTTCCCACACTTCTTCATCATTCTTCGATTCATCCCTTGCTTCATTTATCCAATTTGGTTGGATAATAGAAGTGGCACAAAGAAATGCTTCCACATCCCCATCCTTTCCTGAGAGTGCATCTGGCAGAACATTTTTCTTCCCTTTTTTGTAGACGATTTCAAATTCATAAATGAACATATTTATGACCCATTTTTGTTTCTCTTCTGAAGATAATATTTTTCCTAAAAAGTATTTAAGACTATCATGATCAGTTTTTACCTTGAAGTGTCTTCTAATTAGGTAGGGTCACCATTTCTTAAGTGCATGTAGTATTGCCAACATTTCCTTCTCATAAATAGGCTTGTGTAAATAATTTCCTTTGATTGGACGACCTTCAAAAGCAACGAGTCTTCTTTCTTCCATTAAAACATCACCAATTCCATTACTTGAGGCATCACATTCCACAATAAAGGTTTTTGTGAAGTCTATCATAGCTAAGACCAGTGCTTGGCACATTTCCTCTTTAAGATGTTGAAAGGCCTTCGCTCCTTCTGGAGTCCATGAAAATGCTTCTTTCTTTAATAATGTTGTTAGAGATGCTACTATTCTCCCATAATTCTTAACAAACTTGCGATAATAGCCTCTCAACTTGACAGATCCTCACAAATGCTTTATGGATGTGGGGATTTTCTCTTCGTTAATGGCTTTATTTTTTCTACGGTCTACCTTAACACCTTCATGAGATACAATATGACCCAGATATTCCACCTCTTGTACTCCAAAGAAACATTTGGAGCTTTTTGCAGATAGTTGTTTCTCCTCCAATAGTTTGAGAACCCTGTCAACATGTTAAACATGATCCTTTCAAGACTTGATGTAGATTAGTATATCGTCGAAAAATACTAACACAAATTCTCTAATGAAGGGTTTGAAAATGGAATTCATCAAAACTTGAAATGTAGAAGGTGCATTGGTAAGGCCAAAAGGCATGACCAAAAATTCATAATGGCCCTCATGAGTTCTAAATGTTGTTTTAGAATGACTTCAACCTTCATTCTGATTTGGTGATATCCTAAATGAAGATCCAACTTGGTGAAGTAAATTGATCCATGCAATTCATCGAATAATTCATCAATGACAAGAATAGGAAATTTATCTTTAATAGTGAGCTTGTTGAGATCCTTATAATTCAGACACATGCGCCATGATCCATCCTTCTTATGCACCAATACTACTACAACAGAGAAATAACTTTGACTAGGTTGAATTATACCAGCCTCTAGCATTTCTGCAACCATACATTCAATTTCACTCTTTTGGGCATAGGGATATTTGTAAGGCCTGATGTTCAGAGGAACACTTCCCGGAATTAAATCAATAGCATGATCATGATCAAGAATAGGTGGGAGGCCTTTAGGAGTCTCAAATACCTTGAAATGATTTTCCAAGGATTTTTGGAGATTTGGAGAAATAGATGATTTCGATGTGGGAACCTATAGTGAACATAATTGTGAAATTACACGTTTTTATTCTTTCTTTGGCAGTGTTTTCATTCGTTTAGAGGTGATTATCTTTCCCGTTTTCCCCACGATACTCCTTAATTCAGTTTCCTTTCCTTCTGAAAAGAAATTCAAGAGAAATTCTTGAAACTTAAAAGTTATCGTACCCAAAGGTTGCAGCCATTGGATTCCTAGTACAACATCACCACTACCCATTGGAATGGAAAGCATTGGGATATTTAATACATATTATCCCATGGATAGATTGATATTATGGCACTTTCCAGAGAAATTTATGGTTACTCCATTTTCAACCATCACTAGAAACTTTGGTGCTAGATATAGGAAGCAATTGAATTTGTTGGCTATCCTACAATGAATAAAATTAAGGGTACTGCCCAAATTAATCAACACTATTACCTTTTTCTTCTTGATATGTCCTTCTATCTTGATAGTTTGAGGAGTGCTAATTATGGCCAGTGCATTACAAGATATGGCAGGATTCATTTCTTCTTTCTCTAGGGTTTGTTCCTA
>APFE031499583.1:164632-261732 GCA_000404065.3 Pinus taeda
CCAATTTTTGTGGCGTAAACTTTGTAGGTTGTGGAAGGTTAGGGGAAACAAAAATTCCATATTTATAATTGTGAGTGGTAGGATTCCTTGTTGCCATAATTTTTCTTCCAATTTTTCTTTCCAATCTGAATGACTTCTCTAATGAATCAAGTTCCCAAAGGAAAAACTCATTTTGGATGTTATCCTTTAAAGCCCCGATGAACACATCAATCCTACGATCCTTTCGAATATCTTTTACCCTTATATTCAATTTTTGGAAATCCTCAATATGATCCATCATTGAACCCTTTTGTTTAAGATTTATCAATTGGCTAAAAAATATGTTGCTTTTTGTATCCCCATAATGTGCTACCATTTCTTACATAAAAATTGACCAAGTGACAATTTGTTTATGAAAGGAAAGCCATCATACCATACAAACTAATATGGTTCTAAATATAAAGTTGCAATGCATACCTTTTGTGTGTTTTTCACATTATGGAGATCCAAATATTGATCCATCTATCATATCCATGTTAGTGGATCCTTGCCATCAAACTTCCTCATATCAATCTTTGGAACATGGTGGGTCTTCAATCCAACATTAGATTCTATGAAATCATGATTAAAAATTCTTTTGTTCTTATCATGAGTTTCCTTTACTACCCTTTCGCCATTAGTAAGCATTTCCTGTAGCAACTTTGTCAAATCTAACTTCAAATCTTCCATGTTTCCTTTTAGTTTTTCTTCTATACTATCCATCTTACCGTCCACTCCATTCATCTTAGCGTACATGCCATCCATATTAGCTTCCATGTCATCCATCTTAACTTCCACGCCAGTCATCTTAGCTTCCACGCCATCCATCTTAGCTTCCACACCATTCATCTTACATTCCACGCCTTTCTATAAACCATCCATCTTAGCTGTTGTTACTTTTTGTGAGAGTGAAATTTTTTGCACTTGGTCTCATAATTTTGATATATCATGTTGAATTTCTTCCTCTTCTTCATGAGTCATTCTAGATATTCTAGATAGCTTACTAGGTGTTTCCATTTTTTTTCTTTGAGGCATTATTTAATGATAAGTATGCTTCATTATGCCCTTTGAATCACTTCAAACTAATTTTTCAACCCAAACTTATGCAAAAATTTAAAAATACTACACACGTTTTTTCACTTTGTAGGAGCTTGATATTGAATCTATTGTGTCTCTATAATTACATATCTCTAATATCTGAAATTTCATCCTACAGTAAGCTACTAAGTCCTCTTTTGGATGCCACCAGTCTGATCGAAGTTCGATTTTCCAAGAAAGAGATATGCCCAATCTCCCAAGATGACTGGATTATATACTTTTTCAGTAGAGAGACTTGTACAAAGTGCCATGTGTTACTGTTTCGACCTTGAGATATGAAAAGGATACACAAAAAACTATACTCACTCCTCTTTCTGTAACTTCTTATGAAATTTTAATCCGATGTTGAGCGAGAAGGTTATGACTATTTTCCTAATGTCACTTGTTTGGCATGTAATTCAGGAGACTGCATAAACTCTAACTTCCTCGGATCATATCTCCAAAATATAGCGAGAAAATATATGAAATGTGGACCTAAGATTCTCCGAGATTATATCTCAAATGGGTTTTAATTTCTTCTTCTAAAATGCTGTATAAAAAACGTTATAGTGAAACCCTAGAATCCAAACCTCTCATACCAAATGTTAAGAAAGCAATTGACAAGAAGATAGAAAAAATAGATCAATGATTTCAAAATTAGCCTCTTCAATGGGGAAACCTCCTTTAGATTGCACAAATGAACAATCCTTAGATCATACAAATGTAAAACCTCCTTTCTATATATAGGAGTCTAAGGGGTCACAATATAATCAAAGCCGACATAGCAATAATAATATAAGGGCACAAAAATACAAGTGGGGTTTTATGGGGCACAATAATAACAATATGGGGACAATAGGGGCACAACAATAACAATAAGGGCCACAATGACAATAGTAATGGGGGAATCACTGGTATTATAGGGACCTAACACATGTATGGACGATTGTGGTTAATTTGTTCTAGACGTGTGATGTAATTGGTAACCCCAATATGCTTGGAAACTTGATCTAATAATGATGCCAAATATGTAAACCCACTATGATTGGGCGATTGATGTAAGTTTGAGTCCTTGGTGAAAGGACAAGTTATATGACTGATTGAGTTATGTACTTCATTTTACATCCTTTAAAAATTTCAGCATGTGCTCAAGGGAGCATGGTCTGTGTTCATACTCAGCAGTTAAGATCTATGGAAGCTTTCATTTAGCATTGGTTAGCCCTTTCCCCTTGATGTCAAAGGGGGAGAGTAACTTGGTGTTTGATAATATTGGTGATAATCTTGATGTATTTTACATGTATCTTCAGGTGGTGGTGATCAAATACCAAAGTGGTTACCATCAAGTCTAAAGGGGGAGATTGTTGGCATTATGATTGATGTGTTGTCCTTGATGGAAACCTACTTCCTGAATTGTCCTTGGATGAAAAATCACTTGATTTCAAAATGATATGTCTACATGTGACAAAGAGTTACATCAAAGGCATACAGGTTAATATATAGATAAATTTTAAAGACGACTAATATGTTGAAAGGCATAAGAATTTAGAGACAAAGAAATGATAAAGATGAAATTTGAAGTATACGAAGGTTTGGTGAGGAAAAGTCAAGTATACACTAGTTCCACTAAGCAAAGTAGTGTACACACTCAATTTTAGTGAAGCAAAGTAGAGTACACATGGGTTCTATGAAGCAAAGCTACATACAGACGTGGGTATGAAGAAGCGAAGGTTCATACAATTTCTGCCCCATTGTATTGTAAATACCAATTGCGCTTACAATCGTATTTCCCTGTGGTATTGAGCCCATCAATGTATGTTTTGATCCTGTCTAAGAAATCAACATCAGCTAGAGTATGGTTTTGACCTGTGGTATTGGATAAAGGCTAATCTATATAAGGAGATGAAGATCAAAGTGGCAGATAGTGTGCAAGTGATGAATATTTTATGAATAGCTAGATCTGAAGAAAATATGCATGCAATGGGTTGTTGATGTTTTTCTTAATCTAAAAATAAGTATGCGCCCAAGAATTTGATGATGTATTAGATCCAATAGATTTGAGATGACAATCTTGATTATGAATTGATTTGATTAGTGTTGATAGTATCTTGACACAAGATTTTTCTGTGTATGTCGAGATCTGGGTATGTCTAAAGTTTTGTGATGCAATGAAATTTTGTGCTAGTTAATGCAGATCTATACATGTGTTTATAGCTTGAAGGGGATGTAGACACATGGGTTTGATACTCGTAAGCCACGTATATATTATGATCTATAAACGGGTTTATTTCTTGAAAAGTATGTATACACGTGGATATGATTTGAGGAAAGTGCATAGATAAACTAGCGTTTTGATGGATAGGATGTCTGATCAATTTAATCACCCTTGTTATATTTATTTTATATGTCAATGAAGTCTTATTTTTTATCTGAGCTTAACAGTAATGTTTAAAACGTGAATTTCCTAATTGACAAATGATGAAGATACTTGTTTTTTGTGATTGAAGTGTAGTGAAGTTTTTGTGAATGTTTGAGAATTATGCAGTGGATCTCTGTATGATTCAGTATTTAGTTTAAAGTGACAGTGGTCTAGTTTTAAGGATTCAGTGGTTCAAGGAATATAAGTGGGTATGCTTCATGGAAATCACGTGCACACGGTTTTTCTATTGTAAAGTATCATATACATTTTTATATATCGTCGATCAGGTTTTGTAGTAACAAAATTTAGTTTCTATGATGTGTAGTATGTTGATTGGTATTCTGGTTGTTTAAATTTGGGTTTCAGTTGATTGGTTGAGTTTGGGTTAATTTGGTTAATTAAGAGATTAGTTGTTATAGATAATGATTAAATTGTTTTTTGTGGTAATCAGTTTTAGCTTTGATATTTGGTGTTGGGCTTAAATGTTGGTAGTGGGTCCAGTCTAAAAATTTGATTAAACATGGGCTACAAGTCGTGATTTGTTGGAGTAGGTGGATCCAGTATGAAGATTTATGAAATGTGGTCCCTAGAGGTGTTAAGGGTTGGAGCCTTCAATGAGGGAGTTGAAGCTTCCTTCTAGTGGTAGCTAGTAAATTGGATCAGGGTGTTGGAGCTCCCTTCTGGTGGGTGTCAGTAAATGAAATCATGGGGATGGAGCTTCCTCCTAGTAGGAGCTAGAGAATGAGAGAAGGTTGTAGCCTTGTGCAGGTGAGTGCCTACGTATTGGTATGATTCTACACCAGTACAAGATGGTAAGAAGTTTTTCATTATAATAAAAAGAAGACAAAGATGATAACCGTTGTGGCCATTTTTTTTTCACATTTGGTTTCCACCTTAAACCCTAGTGTTCATGTGTGATGATTATGTGTGATGGTTTATTTTGTTCTTACTGCAGATTGTTAATGTTTATTTAATGCTTAATGAAGTGGTGATGCACTGACTTAAGATAAATAGAAGATGAATTAATTGATAAATATGCTTTACTGGATATACACTAGTTGTATGAATAACAGTTGTGTACACACATTTTCACTTTAGTAAAGTCATGTACATAAATCGAGATATAAAATTGAAAATTTTAATGGTTTGAAAATACTGATTCACTGCCCCTCTCAGTATTTTTCCTAACGCTATTCATGGTAGTTGACAATTTAAACAAGAGTGATGTTTTATTTCAATATAAAAGGATGATCAGTGGGAAAGAGGTAGCATGCATGCTCCTTTGATAGGTATGGATGCACTTTGGGATACCAAGGAACATAATTTCAAATGGGGACACAATATTTGTGAATGCATTGTGGACTACATTGTGGGAGAAGATGAACACAAAGGTTAATTTAACAAGAACATTTTAACCACATACATATGGGAAGAAAGAAGTAGTCAACGTGTCTTTGGTGCAACATATGAGGGGATATAACCACAGGCATTAGAAAACATGGGACGAAAATATTTTATATGTACGACATTATTACAATAGATCAGTCCACACTTCTACTAGTAAGTCCCCATTTTTATCTTGTTTTGGATATTTTCCACCTTCACCTCCAGATATTACATATGGAAAACAAGGAGGAATGAGGGAGTATCTTATAGGGATTTCCTTAACGTCTAAAAAGTCTATAGAAAAGATTAGTAAGATCCATATATAGGTACAAGGGACACTGCAAATTTCACAGGAGAAATATAAGGCCAAGCATTGTCAACATAGAACAAAGAAATTATCCAAGATGGGAGGTAGAGCATAGCTACATTTGAATAAGGAGAGGTTAGAGGGGCCTAATAAGAAAATCAAGGATCAGTAGTATGGTCCCTTCAAGATACTATAAAAGGTGGCTGATAATGCCTATTTAATCATTTTACCACCATATATGCCAATTTACTTAGTTGTGAATTGTGATTATCTAAAAGCCTGTAATAATTTCAAGTTAGATCGAGAAGAGGATTAGAACATACATTTTGTGGAGGAGTTCGCACCATTTTCACGGGAAGAGTTTATAGAAGATGTAGTTTTGTAGAAGAGCTAAATAAATACAATACAAGGGTCACATTACCTTTGGCATATTGGGTTGATAGGACAAATTCTAGGAAAAGATAAATGGTACACCCCAGAGAAGGTGGAGGAAACATTTCCTCACATCACTCAATATAAGATTTCCTAGACCAAAATCCTCCCAAAATGGGAATTTGTGATGTAAATTGCATCATTATATTTCTTTTAATTCTTATTTATGCTTTCATAGTAGAAAAAGTGGAGGAATAAGCTCTCAGGACCATTTTTACCAGTAAGACATAGTTTGGAAAATTGGGGTCTAATTGTTGCTCTTCCAAGCACCCTACAAAGGTTTGCCCTAAGTCAATTTTGGAGTCTACATGAACCATCATTTGAATCCCCTATTTTTTTAATGTTATTTGATTTTCTATTTTTGTGTTTTCTCCTAGTGTCACATCCTTTAAAGTCAATGTTTCCTAAGTGTCCTCAGTTAACCATTACAAGTGCTTAGGTTATTTGGTCCATGGTGAGGTGACCTCATGACCTATATTAAGTTATAAAATTTCCTTTTCCCCATGCACAAACTCTATCAACACTCGAAAGAATAAGAAAATAAAAAAAAAATCACTCACAAAGCTAAAATCGCACTCCATGTTGGTGAAGACATGCGCTTGAGTTGAGTGCACTCCTTTATGCTGAAGAAGTGCACCATCCTTGAGCGCACTCTTCCATGTTGAGCAAGTGCACCTTACGAGAGCACACTCCTTTGTGTTGAAGACATGTGCTCTTACAGGGTATAGATATGAGCATCTTATTGCATGTGGGTGCACTCCTACAAGATAGGAGCCCATTTAACTTCCCTTAACTAATCATGCATGAATCAATTTTGCATGTAAACACTTTTAAATCAACCTAGTTAATCATTCATTTGCATATAAACCCTCATCTAAGTTGAGCGCACACTAGTAGAAAATGATGAAATTAATGGCTAGGTGACCAAAATCGTTAGTCACCACAATTATTTCAAGTGAATTACTATTAAATTTGAGCAATTTTAAGTGACCGAACAAAAAATGAATAAATTAAATGACTAAGTTAATCTAGGGATAAAATATATGACTAGATTATAAGTGACTAAACTAAAAGCGACTAACTTAAAGGACTAATTTAGTCTCAGATTAAAATATATAACTGGATAATAAGTGAAATATTAATAATGCTTAACATAAATGATTATTATAGTCCAAAAATAAAAATATGACCAAATAACAAGTACAACAAGTATATGAACTAGTAATTTATGTTAGTAATTTTTAATTGTGTACCACTCTAGAAATGGAAAATTGCAATTTTGATACTAAAGTGTTACATTTCACTACAGGGGTCTCTGAATCCATCTGCAGTGTTAAAACTTAGTGAAAAATGGGTCTCTGAATCCATTTACAGTGTTAAAATTCCAAATACCCTTTTCTCTCTAAGGTTTAACACTGCAGATGGATTCATCTATGATTAACATAATTTCATGTATCATCTATCTACTTTACACTAATGCCTTAATTATAATTTTAGTGAAGGTAATATTTAGCTAATCAAATTTATATTTATATTTATAGTTTTTTGCCCATAAAGTTTAATTTCTAAATTTCATTGATTTATGTAAAAAGTGTGATTTCATTTAAATCTAGTATTAAAATCGTCATATTTACATTTGATAAATATTAAATAGATAAACCTAAAATATATAGTTATATACCTATTTAGTAAACAGGTATGAACCTTTACTAATTGAAGTATGAATTTTATTTTTTTAATGGTGTATGAACTTTTGTTAATTGATATGAAACTTAATTACTTTTTTAATGGTGTATAAAGTTTTATTAATTGTTTGATATGAACCTTCTTTAATCTTTAATGTTATTATGAACTTTTGTTAATTGTTTAGATATCAATTTTTTTTTAAATAATATATAAACCTTTATTAATGATTTAATTATTTTTAATGGTGTATGAAGTTTTATTAACTGTTTGATATGAACCTTATAATTTTCAATGGTATTATGAACTTTTGTTATTGTTTAGATATGAATTTTATTTAATCTTTTAATGATATATAGACCTTTATTAATGATAAATAATTTTAATATTCAATAGATAAACTATTGATCAAATAGAACTCATTTCAATAAAATCAAATTATAATAGTTTAATTGTTTTTAATAATGGACATTGTTTCTAATAATTGATACATGATGTAATTCTTTTTAAATTTTCATACATAACGTAATGCTCATTTCATGCTCATTTCGTGAAAATGGGAAACAGGCCATGAAATTCAAACGTTGGGCATGAAAACTAGCTATGAAAGGGGAAAGCTCGTGATGAAAGCCTAGGAATGAAAACCAAATATTTTTACCCATGAAAACTGGTATTTCTTACCCCGTGAAAACTTGCTAAGGACCTTGTTTCTATGCAAACTAGTTATTCTTACTATGAAGAGGTGGACTTAAGTTTTACTCGGTTTCTAAAATCCCCATGAAAACTGGATGTTTGGTCCATGAAGATGGCTCCTTGGCGCCATGTTTTTACTATTGGAGGGAGGGTTTTGGTATATTTTAAGAGATTTGAGAGAAATTGGTTATGTGGTTAAAAATATTTAGGGATTGGGAAATTTTATATATAATTATAGGTTCTGTCATGGGTAGAAGAGAATTGGAGAGAACTTGGAGGCTTTTGAAGAGGCAGGCAACAACTAATTTACAATTGAAGCCTGGAATTTTAGAGCTCGAATCACGGGTTAATTAGTTGGGTTGATAGGTTTACATTTTTCTATGTTCATGCATTTTTACTACTTTACCATGTGTTAGTTCTACGATGTTTTTTCTATAGAGTCAAATTTACCTCATGCACATACCTACAATTGAAACAGCTTTTGTTGGTTGTAGAATTTTAAACTGCTGCCATCTCCCACTTTCATTTTTTTCTGCAACCTTCTTGCTTACTTAATCCTTCAATATTTTAAAAATATAGATTTGATTCTTTAGATTTATCGCTTCAATGGGTTTGACGGGTATATATCCTTCCATAGCCTCTCACTAGAATATCTACATTTTAATACAGGAAACTAGGCTTGTAAATAGCCTATGATAGCAAAGTAGTTATCCTAAACAAGTGCGATTACCTGACATTTTGTGCAATAATTTGATTAACCAGCAAGATGTAGAATATGAACCTCTCCCAAGAAACTAAAAAACTATTTCATAGGAATGGATTTCAACAAAAGTATTCATGGCAGGGTGGTTATATACAAGCTTTCCCACATGATCTTCCATTCCATTAACACTTTGTCCCACCAAAATCCATTAGATATAAGCCAAAAGCCTAGCCTACCACAATAGAACAAATGATGTCCTGAAAATCTAGTGTTTTTGGTCTCTTAATTTCTTACGACTTCAAAGGGTTTAGGCTTCTCATCAGGCTTCGTTTTTTGTGTTAACCTTTTCTCTCCATTCTTTATTTAATACATTTTATTGTTCTCCTATGGAATCCGATTTAATACACTTTATTTGTTTTCAATGGAATCTGACCACCGTGAATTGAATTGGATGTGAATACATGAATGTCATTGAATATAAGGACATGCTATGTGAAAATTCCTGTTACGGTTCATGTATTATATTTCAACAACTAATCATACAAGCATGAATGACATTGAATATAAAGAAATGAATATGAGAATGCCAAATTTCCATTTATGTCTTTCTCATTCAATCATTAATTCAATTCATCATGGTCAGATTCAATCATAAAGAAAAAATGCAGTGGAAACAACTTAGTGTTTAGAATCGTGTTTATCATAATTATAAGTTTCGTCATCTCCACGAATAGATTTATAGTTAGTGCCATTGGAAGAGGATAATGATTGATATTGAACTTTCCTTGTATTTATTTCTAAACTCTAAAGAAAAATTCCCCATTTGGGCCTCCTCTCAATTTGCTTATTTCCCGACAAAAGAATCAACTTTCTGACAGATCTAAGGGTTGTGCCTGTATTGATGGGAAAGTAGCATTGTGATTACAAATGATGTCTTCTAGAGCCATTTAATCGCAGTTCTTGTATCCATTAAAACTTGATCAGTTTAAGGGGAAGTTTCAATTGGTTTTAAATAGGTTGGTTTTCGATAATGCATTAATCGGTCTAACCATTTGCAATTCAAAACACAATTTCCCTTCATATATTTGTTTTTCAACACTGCAAAAATTTAGTTCTTCAAACAAATGACTGATGGCATAAGGTGATTAAGGTTACATAGAAACCTTACACTTGTGGACTGATAGAGGATTAGAATTATTTGGGAATTTAGGCCTCCAATCTAGTTCAGGCTCTCATTCCCTATAATCTCAACCACAAATCACCCATATCAATATTATGTGTCCCATCACATATTTATGGTGAGTAGTTTCAGTTTGAATTGATATGAAACTTCGCACAATACATCCACTTTCGTAACATGCTGATTGCATGCGTATATATGAAACTATAGAGAGTGAAAAGCTACAATGGATTGATAGGATCTAGACACCGCTACAGACATTTTGGGACCAACTTGACTGGGGCCCCCTCAATGTGGATGAAGAGATCGGTCTAACGCCAATCTCTCTGCTTCTTCCCTTTGGTGTTTATCAAATAATATGTGGGCTGTAATAAGGGCACTAATGAAATATTTTCTACAAATGAAAAAGAGGTCCAGTTGCCACCCTTATTCCAAAAAATTAAGCCATCCTAAACTTTGGTGGAAGAAGTTGACATACCTGGGCAACCTAAAGTTGTTGAGCTCACTTCAATTATAGAATTGGGAAATATTTTGGGATCAACATTTCAATTGTAGACATGGGGAATATTTTGGGATTAACATTTCAATTGTACACTTGGGGAATATTCTGGGATCTTAAGAACAACATTGAGATCAAAAAATTTCTTATCCAAATTCTAAATTCTTGGAACATCCTGAGATTCCAAAGACAACAACAAAGTCAAACATTTGACCTTGCTTATGTTTATCGAATTTAAGGATATTCCAAAAATTTACCATCTAGATAAGGATGCCTATATAAAGCTTATGGAGGTTAAGTGGCTCCACATATGGCACTCATTATGAGAGAAAGGAGAAGGGATGTCATCAATAGGGTTAGAATGGCTTTAGAATGTTGTATTTTAACTACATTTTGATATTTTTCTCTGAATATTTCATGGGTAGATTTTGTCCAAAATTGAGTAGATTTTTGTTAAAATTATAAGTTTGAGTGGTTTAATTTGTACAATATAGATGATTTAAGGGTTTTTCAATGTGTGGAATCTATTTATTTAGTCAAATAAATCAATAATAGGAATTTTATTTTTGTGGATACTAGTTAGGAAGATGATTACCAATATCAGCCAAGACAACTCAATTTGAGCATGTACTCATGTTCTACACAGGAATTGTCGATGATACTGGTTTAGCTAAAAGCAGTATTATGCATTAATTTCATTGAACCAATGTTATTGCCAAGTTGAAAAAAAGGTGTAGTGCATGTTTCAATGTTGAAAATTGTAATCAATAATACGTGGGATGTTTCCTTTGTAAGAATCAAACATTGATGGGTGTGCGAGGTCATTATGTTCTAGCTGCCTATATATATCAGTCAATTATTGTCTTGTTCTTTTGTTCTTCAGTCCCTCTAGGCTCTGGTCCATGTTATTTAGTAGCATTTCAAATTCAAATATTTAGGGCCTACACTAATACTAGTTAGATGAATGAGAGTAACTCAAATTTTTATATTAGGAATTTTATTTATGTGGATGCTAATAATGAGATCCATGTATACTAAATTACATATATACTTTTGAGTAATATATTCTTAGCACCCAAAATAATAGTAATCAGGTGTCAAGAGAAACCCAAGTGATATCGTTGTTTTGCATATCAATATTCAGAACCTTAGGTGGGTTTTACTATGGAAAATTGACTTATCTAATTGAATCTTAATTTTAGAGATTTTATCCATGCGGTTAGTGATGTCAACTAGTGGAGGGTTTACCATAGAAAGAGACGCTAACTACCTAAAATCTTATTTATAGAAAATCCTTTTTAGATATGGAGATATTTTACTTTTTGAGGTGAGGATATAGGAATTGTGGTAATCATTATTTTTCATTCTTCATGTAATAGTTTTGGGAGCATTAACATTTCTACAATAGTTCAATACATGCCATGGGATACCATTGTTGTTCTAGAATGGTGCATTAATGGAGGGAGAAAACACAATATCAATGTTGGAAGAGTGCAAAGCCATGATTTAGTTAGTGAAGTTGACACCATAATAGTATTATAGGGAGTGTGTTGACCCAAATTCACATGATATCCCTTTGGGGTGAGCATTGATACAATGACCAAAATCCTTTATCTACCCACTAGTTAGTGAAGATGATTACCAATATCAGCCAAGAGAGGTCGATTTTAGCATGTACTCATGTTTTGAACGCACATTGTGGATGGAAATGGTTTACCTGAAAGCAGGATCATGCATTAATTTCATTAAACCAATGATATTTCCAAGTTGAAAAAAATGTGTAGTACAAGTTTCAATGTTGAAAATGCTAACCAATAATATGTCAGATGTTGCCTTTGTAAGAATCAAACATTGATTGGAGTTCAAGGTGATTCTGTTCCATCCACCTATAGATCTCAGTCAAGTATTGTCTTGTGATTTAATTCTTTAGCTCCTTAGGTCCACCTTATTTAGTATCATTTGAAACATTTCTATAAACTTTGTCACTTGATAGGTACTCCAATAAGAAACTGAGGACAAAAACAAAACTTCCATATTCAACATGTACGCTTAGAAAATTTCACATGTGTCCTTCCTATTATCACTTTTTACTTATTTTGATGCATGGTAAATGACTCTTTAGGTTGACCCTATGTAAACACCAGTAGAACTACTGAATGCACACCATATGAAAATACTAAGCACTATTAATCATAAAATAATTGATTCTTTTATTATTCGAGGCATCAATTGTATCTATATATTGTTAATAAACATCAAAACTTTAATAGTGGGAGTGAAAAAACATCTTGCACAAAGAAATAATTAGATCATATTAGCAAGACAAGAAACTTAAAATTATTAATGACACCATTGTGAAGAGATGCAGATAATATGCATTTAACACATGCCTCAATGTTGACATAATATAAACATTTGAATGGTTTATTTCTTGTAAATGTACTCCAGAACATGCTATAATGTGATATGTGTATTCACATATTTTCTCAAGCTCCACACAGGAGAAATTTTGAGAACTAAGGAATCTCCACACAGATTGATGGTGAGAATTTTCAATTTCAGTTGATGTGAAACTTCACACAATACATACATTTGTGTAACATGATGATTTGGATTTGTATATATGAAACTACAGAGAGTTCTAGGCTACAATGGATTGATAGGATCTAGACACCGCTACACACATTTTGGGACAAACATGACTAGGGCCCTTCCATATCCGTGAAGAGATCAATATAACACCAATCCCTGCTTCTCCCCTTTGGTGTTTCTCAGATAATATGTGGACCATAATATGGGCAATAATGACATATTTTCTACAAATGATAAAGAGGTTTATTTTCCAACCTTAAATCATGATTTCCATAAAATTAACCTAGTTAAAATTTGGTGAGAGAAGCTAACATACATGGCCAATCTAAAGCTATTAAATTCATTTCAATTTTAGATATGGGGAATATTATAGAACTTAATAACAACATCGAGATCAAACAATTACTTATCGAAATTGAGAATTCCTACAATATTTTGTAGCCCTATCCCGTAACCTAAAATCCATGAACGCCCTAAGCATTAATCCCTTATCCTCTTAACTTGTGATCGTTAACCCCTAACCCCCGCTAGTGCATATGGGTGGAAAATCCAATGTCATACTCTGATAGGTCAGTCATATTCTTTGATTTTACTTGAAATTTTTTTTTGCATTAAAAAAACCCTCATTTGTTAGATATCCAACAAACACAATTATCTTCATATATCCTACGATAAGTTATTCATATATTTGAAGATAATTTTGTTGGTCAAATATGCGACGAAAATTGAATGTTCATCAAATATTTGACATTTGACAAGGTCAATTATCTATTTATTGGAATATTGACATTTGACAAAGTCAATATTTTTCCAGTTGGACAACATCTCTCTGGTTAACATCCATCGAAATTTCAATAGAATGACTATAATTTTCATAATAAAAAAACAATTTTTTTTTCAAATTGCATTACAAATAGTTAAAAACCCATACACAAAAGATAAGGTCAATATGTGATTAAAAATAATTTTGATTTTGGTTAAGGTTTTATATACTTAAGAAACTTGGCCAAAACCATAGAGGTGGTTGTCCACATTTTTTAAACAACTTTCCTTTCATCACTAACTTGCACCACCTTTATAATGCATACACACATCCTAATCGAGTACATATGACTTCCAATAAACCATCAAAACCTAGATTAGAGCCCTTGAAATTAGTTTGGTCTAACTCCTAAGAAAACCATAAGGCATCAATCGCAACTTCCAAGGATAGGATGATGATGATCATAAAGATTATGGTGGTTACAATGACAATGATGATGACAACAATGATTATGATGATGATGATGCTAATGACCTTTGCCAATCTTCTTCCTTTTTAAATGTCATCATTGCCACAATCATAATCATTATTTTTAACATCGTCATCCAAGTCATCGTCATTATCATTGAATTTTGAGGATTTCCCACAATAGATTGCAAGTTAGATGTCATAGGACATCTTACACCACTTTCTATATGATTTTTACAGGATATTTTTAATTTTTTATTGTCATCTAAACCCTTGTGATTCTTTTCACATCGATCATTTCCCAACTAAGATATATGGATTTATATGTAATTCATGGATGTATCATTGGTTTGATGACAACATTCCTTGTCCATCTAGGACACTAGTTGTAGGAAGAGTTTTCTTTAGCTACCACATTTAGCTTGACATGTACGATCCATGTGTATATGATATCTCTAATGTATATTACATTTACTATGATCACCTAAGAATTCTATTCTAACTCTTGATGCTTTGGCTATATCTTTAAGATCATTTGTTCCATGTTGTTACTTTCCAGTGACTCTTCATTAATGAGATAACATACTACCATCCTTAAATCAAGGAGATCATAATGATATAATTTTTCTTTTTCTATGATTAGTTTGCGCCTAAGCCAGGGATAGCCCTTTTATTGGATAGAGGAAGATTGATCTGCCCACAATAGGATTTTATTCACCATGATTTTGTGAGGCTTAGTCAATTTTGGATGCCCTTTGGAATTGCTAATTCCCCAAAAGTGGCCTCCATCCTCAACCCCTCCATATGAGGTTTGAAACTATGACCTAGGGGGACTAAACCCCATGAAAACCAAGTAATCTACACCTCTTGGGTCATAATGATATACTTATTAAAAGATAACTAACCAAATACCCAACAATATTGACAATAATAAATTAAACGATTCCCTTAATCTATTTTTAAATTATTATTATGTATAATCATTGAACAATATTTATTGACTATTAACTACTTATACAATTGTTTTTAGAAAATCATTAATAATTACGATTTAAATTTATATATTTATGTTTTTATGTTATTAAATATAAATAGATTCAAACTTTAAAAACAAATCAAAATATTAAGTATATATAAATTTAACAAACTCAACTTTAAAATATTAATAAAATAACATATTCTCTTTTTCGTTATAGATGTCTTCTACATACACAACAAATTGAGAGCAAGTTAAGAAGAGAAGAATTAGACATAAGATGTAGATTTTAATTACGGTTTAGTGGCTAAGGGGTTTAAGGTTTACGGATATAGGGTGTAAGGGGTTAGCAATTTAAAGTTTAGCATCTTAAGGGTTAATAAGACTAGACTAGGGCTCAATGGTTAAGGCGTTAGGGGTTTTAACGTTAGGGATAATGGTATGTTTAGGGGGTTTAGGGCATAGGGGATTTATATGCTTCTAAAAATGATGAAACCCTAGCATGGAAAGAGATAATATTTCAAACATACTAGCATTGTATGGATTTTCGATTTGAAACAATAGTTTTATTGAATTCTATGAGCTGATAGGATTCACTCAATATTTACATCCATTTGAGCTTGAACATAAGTAGGATGAGTAATCCTAATAAACAATTTATCCTCCTTGATATTTTCCATGTCATTGGTAATGTGTATGCTATTGTATATACTTCCTTTTAATTTTTTCATTAAACGATGAAGTGGAAGGGAGTTATGCCTTTGGGAGATGAATCCCTTATCAATTATGATGAAGTTTTATATTGAACTCAAGATTACTATAAGCATTCAATATTAAACCAATGAAAAATATCTTAGATTATGAACCAAGATATCTTTTTAGGTTTACTTCCATTTATGTTATTTTATTTTGAAATTATAACTTACTGAATCTTAATGAAAAATTTCCGCAATGGTATTTCCTCATTAAATACAATAGATAAATTAGATTTCCAATTTTTAAGGATTGCCAAGTTAACCCAATTATAGGTGGCATATATCGAATTTGCACCTACTAAGTATGGCTTGTTATCTATGATAGCACCCCTTGTCTAGATATTGGGTTATGTTGATTCCAAGTAGATAACTTTCTTTATGTAGGCTTTAGATATGTAACTTTAGTATGCTAAGACTAGCATACCTAGGTAGACCTCCAATATTCCCTTGGTTTTCTATTGCAATTGAAAATGATAATAACTATAATAACCATGAGAAAATACTATACATGAGGAGTAGTATACAAATTTAAGGCATTCATAACCCTCATCTTAGCCACAGTACTAGATACTCTTCACAAAATATATTTTGTATCTCCTTCCAATAGTAATTCTTAACAGAAAGGATCCATGAAAAGATATCTTAATTTCACGTTTTCCTTCTTAATTAATCTAAGTTTACAACTACATTAAGAAGTGTGATGCTAGAAAAAGGGATCAAAATTATAGGAAATACTAGAGGCTAAATCCTTATCTTCCTCTATCTTCATTGCCCATACCTAGCCAATTAGAGCACAAGAACACCTACTTCTATAGAGGCACCTATAATACTTTTGTGGGTTTGACTAATCACCCTTTGGTTAGTGTGTACACATTAGCCTAAATTTTAAAGTGATGTCCTTACAATCATAATCCACCACGTGCATTTGCTCTTAAAACTATTCACAGATAGATGTCCCTTTTATGTCCAAGTTCCTCCAAAATGATTCTTCCTACCTACCTATTATCTCCTTTTATTTCATGACAAGATTACCCTACAAGCCACCAAATTTCTACCATATCCATGAGGTCAACAACCATTTTTGGTTAAAAATATAGCTAAGTTGGAACAATCTTAGCTATAGAGGCTATGTTATTTTTCAACCACTAATGTTTATGGACAGGAATATATCAATATTTGAAAGCATGTGGAAGCCAAACTATCACCTTTCCCAAATTGACTCCCTACATGATGAAAAATCTCTGAAAATTATTTATCTTTACTCAACCAAACATTTCATTGACATTGATTATTTACATAACATTACTACATTGATACACCTTTTAACTACACATAGCTTATTTTGATTTCACCATAAATCACATTTTTAATATCAATCAATCAAAATCTCCTCAAATAATATTTGGTGACATAAAGAACCAACGATTTTTTTATGATTAATAAAACCCTATTAAACAAAAGAAAAGACTTACACATTTCATTTAAATTTAATTCCATTGGTAAAAAACCATGCATTTCATTTAAGGTTTCATGGGATTTTTGTGTTTGAAAAATCAAAATTGTTTTTTCCCTCATTTATTTCCCTCCAGTTGCAAGGTTTATCGAGGTAAGGAGGAGTAGGGAGGGTGCATCTCCATTGGTAAAAAAACATGCATTTCATTTAAGGTTTCATGGGATTTTTGTCTTTGAAAAATCAAAATTGTTTTTCCCTCATTTATTTCCTTCTAGTTGCAAGGTTTATTAAGTAAGGAGGAGAATGGTGGGTGCAACCATGCGATTGCAGGTATTTTTAATTCATTCAAGATATTGGATTCTTAGCTTCTCCAATTGTGGTGATTCCCTTCTATAGAGAGTCCTTTCAATGTGAAACCTGAGTCTTTTCAGTCATTTAAGTCCTTCCATCAGTGATCTGGGTTTTTCCAAAACACTCAGAGCCTTGTAAGATGGGTATTTTATGCAGTCAAACAACTCAAAACTACTCAAGATTATTGAATTCGAGGCTCATAAATTTTGAGGAAGAATCACGACTGGAATTCAGGCGATTTCCCATTGTGCAGAATTTGCTTGGGGTGAATTATAGCTATAAGTTGGGAAAATGTGAAAATAATTCAGATCTAGAGCTCGAAATTCAGGCAAACTATGTGTCTCTATACTTTAATCGGGTAAACAACTTCGTTAATGTTTTGATTGAATTGATTCAAGATATTGGATTCTCAGTTTCTCCAATCATGGTGATTCCCTTTTGCAGAGAGTCCTTTTAGTGTGAAAATCTAGCCTCTTGAACCATTTAGGTCCTTCCATCAGCCATCTGGGTTTTTTCGAAATAGTCAGAGCCTTGTAAGATGGGTATTTTCTGTAGTGAAATGACTCAGAACTACCCAAGGTTATCGAATTCGAGGCTCAGAAATTTTGAGGAAGCATCGAGAATGGAATTCAAGTGATTTACCATTCTGGAGAATTTTCTTGGGGTGAATTCGAGTGAGAAATTAGGAGAATGCAAAATGAATTAGGATCTCGGAATTCAAGCAAACCAGGTGTCTCTATACTTTAATCAAGTAAACAATTTGGTTAATGTTTTAATTGAATTCATTCAATATATTAGATTCTCGGTTTCTCGAATGGGTAATAATTTAGTCAAGGGTCCTCATTATTTCTCTGCGCCCTCTTGGCGAGAGATTATCAGATCTAGCTGGTAAGGAAAATCAACTAATTTAGTTGTAGCTCACTATGTTTATTTGAGAATTCGGTTTTTTTCTTTGATTTCCCATACTCATCATGTGAGTGTTGGTTTTAGTGTATATTATAAGATGATTTTGTCTGATTGCCGCAAGAAAGCTGCATTGATATTTGATTAGTCTATTTACAGGAAAAAAATATTAAACACGCTTTCTACATATAGGTTGACTGTAATTTCAGTTCTTATGTGGTACATTTTTATGATCTTCTACGATATAGTTTTTGGTTGGTCATGGCATCGGGAGGTACTGAGCTCATGGAGCAGGAACTAGTACTCCTGTTTCGAAGACATATAGTTGTTTGTTGGTCATAGCATGCGGAGGTACTCATCTCATGGAGAATGAACTACTACTCCTATTTTGAAGAGAGGGCTTGTATATGTTTTAACATCATGTATGATATGGTTACTTAAAAGGCTTCCAAAGATAGTTTAGTTGATGGAGTACTGGTTGCTGAGTATCTCACTTATCGGAGGTCATGGGTAGATCCCACGTAAACTTTCCAGTAAATTTAGAGATGAACCATAGTTAAAAAAAAAAAACATAGCCACTTCACTTAACATGTGTGACAGTAAAATGAAGCTTTTCCTCTGTTTCCATTGTATCTAGATTATATGTACAGGTAGAAGGGGAAAAGTTATAATCACATTCAAGATATTAATCTCGCAACACATATTAAGCACACATTTATGATGGGATTATATTTTTGGTTTTATTTCCATACAAGGATAATTTGTTTGAACAAATTCCATTTCCATTTTCTATAGTCATTTCTTGTAGTCTTTATGGAATTTCTATGTCAATCATTGGAATAAGAGGATTATCAAATTCGAGGCTCAAAAAGTTCAACGAAGCATGATGAATGGAATTTGGGTGATTTCCAATTGTGGAGAATTTCCTTGGGGTGAATTCTGGAGAGAAATTGGCAGAATGCAAAGAGAATTAAGATCTGGAGCTAGGAATTCAGGAAAACCAGGTGTCTATACTTTAATCAGGTAAATTATTTGATTAATGTTTTACTTGAATTTATTCAAGATATTGGATTCTCAGTTTCTCCAATCATTATGATTCCCTTATGGAGAGAATCCTTACAACGTGAAACACGAGTATTTTCAGCCATTTAGATCCTTACATCAACCATCTGGGTTTTTCCAAGATAGCTTAAAGCCTTGTAAGATGGGTAGTTTCTATAGTCAAATGACATAGAACTTCCCAAAATTATCGAACTCGAGTCTTAGAAAATTCGAGGAAGCATCGGGAATGGAATTCTGGTGATTTCCCATTGTGGAGAATTTTCTTTGGGTCATACTCTACCCGAAGAAAAAACCCTGCTGGTGAACTTGGGGGTGTAGTTAACACTAGAATCCCAGTAGTGTAGTTCCAATTGATAAGAGATACCTGGCTTGGTTTTCTTGTCTTTTTCTAATGGGGTTTATGAGCCTTGATGGTCCCTCCTCGCTAATATCTATCGGGTAGGTACTTTCATAAATAGTTCAGGTCTCAGGTCCTCGTTATTTCTCAACACCCTCACGGTGAGAACTTATAAGATCTAGTTGGTAAGGACAATCAACTGGAATTCAATTTTTTATTTTTATTTTTTTTGTGGGATTTTTTGGCTTTTTTCCCATACCCATGAAGTGAGCATTAGTTCTAGTGTATATTATAAGATGATTTTGTGTGATTTCCACAAGAAAGAACTGCGTTGATATCTAATTAGTCTCTTTACAGGAAAAATTAATTAAATACGCTTTCTGCATATAGGATGACTGTAGTTGCACTTCTTATGTGTTACATTTTTATGATATTATACAATATAGTTGTTGGTTTCTCATGGCATGGGGAGGTACTGAGCTCGTGGAGTAGGAAATACTACTCCTATTTTGAAGAAATATACTTATTTTTTGGTCATGGCATGGGGAGGTATTGATCTCATGGAGAAGGAACTACTACACCTGTTTTGAACAGAGGCCTCATATGTGTTTCAACATCATGTATGATATGGTTACATAAAAAGATTAAGGGATAGATTAGTTGGTAGAGTGCTCGTGGTTGAGTACCTCACTTATTAGAGGTCATGGGTGGTTCCCTTAGGATTGATGTACCTAAACTTTCCAGTAAATGTAGAAATGAACCACAATTAAAAAAAAGGGCATAACCACTTGACTAAAATACACAACATGTGTGACAGTGAAATGAATCTTTTCCATTCTTGCCATCGTATCTATATTGTATGTACAGGAAAATGAGGAAAATTTATAATCACATTCAAGATATTAATGTCCCAACACATATTAAGCACACATTTCTCATGGGATTAGACAATTGGTTTTCTTGCCATAAAGGATAATTTGTTTGAAGAAATTCCATTTCCATTTTCTATAGTCATTTCTTGTAATCTTTATGGAATTTCTATGTCAATCATTGGAATAAGAGGATTATGGAATTCTAGGATAAAAAATTGAAGGAAGCATCACGAATGGAATTCAGATGATTTCCCATTGTCATGAATTTTCCTGGGGTGAATTCTAGCGAGAAATGAGGAGAATGCAAAAAGAATTAGGATCTGGAGCTTGGAATTCAAGCAAGCAGGGTGTCTCTATACTTTAATCATGTAAATGATTTGGTTAATGTGTTGATTGAATTTATTCAGGGTATTGGATTCTTAGTTTCTCCAATCGTGGTGATTCCCTTTTGCAGAGAGTCCTTTCAGTGTGAAAAATGAATCTTTTCAGCCATTTACGTCCTTCCATCTGCCATCTGACTTTTTCTGAAATAGCTTAGAGCCTTGTAGGATGGGTATTTTCTACAGACAAAGAACTTCGAACTGCCCAAGATTATTGAATTCGAGTCTCAAAAAGTTTGGGGAAGCATCGCAAATGCAATTTGGTTGATTTCCCATTATGGAGAATTTGCTTGGGGTCATACTCTAAGTGACGAACAAACCCTGCTAATGAACTTGGGGTGTAGTTGACATTACAATCCTAATAGTGCATTTATAGTTGATAAGAGATACCTAGCTTGGCTTGTTTGGACTTTTTCTATTGGAGTTTATGAGCCTTAATGGTCCCTCTCGGCTAATTTGTAATGGGTAGGTACTTCCATAAATAATTCAGGTCTCAGGTCCTCGTTATTTATCCATGCCCTCTTGGTGAGAGATTATTAGATCTAGTTGGTAAGTAAAATCAACTAATTTAGCTATAGCTGGTTATGTTTATTTGAGAAGTGTTATTATATTTTTTTTCCCATACCCGTCATGTGAGTGTTAGTTTAAGTGTAAATTATAAGATGATTTTGTATGATTGCGGCAAGAAAACGCTACATTGATATTTGATTAGTCTATTTACGAGAGAAAAATAATTAAGTACACTTTCTACGTATAGGATGACTATAATTTCACTTATTATGTGTTTCATTTTTATGATCTTCTACGATATAGTTGTTGGTTGGTCATGTCATGGGGAGGTACTGAGCTCATGGAGTGGGAACTACTACTCCTGTCTTGAAGAGATATAGTTGTTTTTTGGTCATGGAATGGGGAGGTATTGAGCTCATGGAGAAGGAACTATTACTTCTGTTTTGAAGAGAGGTCTAGTATATGTTTCAAGATCAAGTATGATAGGGTTACTTAAAAAGCTTAAAAGGATACATCATTCGGTGGAGTGTTGGTTGCTGAGTAATTCGCTTATCGAAGGTCATGGGTAGATACGTAAGGATTCATATACCTAAACTTTCGAGTAAATGTAGAGATGAACCATAGTTAAAAAAAAAAGGCAAAGCCACTTGACTAAAATACATAACATGTGTGACAGTAAAATGAAGCTTTTCCTCTATTGCCATCATATCTAGATTGTATGTATAGGTAGAAGGGGAAAAGTTATAATAAAATTTAAGATATTAATCTTGAAACACATTAAGCACACACTTCTAATGGGATTATATAGTTGGTTTTATTGCCATACAAGGATAATATGTTTGAACAAATTCCATTGCCATTTTCTATAATTTTTTCTTGTAGTCATAATGGAATTTCTATGTCAATCATTGGAATAAGAGGATTATCAAATTCCAGGCTTAGAAAGTTCGAGGAAGCACTGTGAATGGAATTTGGGTGATTTCCAATTGTGGATAATTTGCTTGGGGTGAATTCTGGCAAGAAATTGGGAGAATACGAAAGGAATTAAGATCTAGAGCTCGAAATTCAGGCAAACCAGGTGTCTCTGTACTTTAATCAAGTAAATGATTTGGTTAATGTTTTGATTGAATTCATTCAAGATATTGGATTCTCTGTTTCTCCAATCGTGGTCATTCTCTTCTACAGAGAGTCCTTTTAGCATGAAATGTGAGCCTTTTCAACAATTTAGGTCCTTCCATCAACCATCTGGGTTTTCCAAAATACTCAGAGCCTTGTAAGATGGGTATTTTCTGCAGTCAATGAATCAGAAATGCCCAAGCTTATCGAATTCTAGGCTCAAAAAGTTTGAGGAAGCAATGTGAATGTACTTCGGGTGATTTCCCATTGTGGAGAATTTTCTTAGGGTGAATTTTGGCAAGAAATTGGGAGAATACGAAAATAATTAGGATCTGGAGCTTGAAATTCAGTTAAACTAGGTGTTTCTATACTTTAATCAGGTAAACAATTTGGTTAATGTTTTGATTGAAACATGAGTTCCTTAAGAGAATATTCTTGGTGGGTGGCCTATTTAATAATGAATGAGTTGTGATATGTGGGTTCACAATATAAGATAGAATTTCTCTACCTATAGTTGGGCTTGAGAGTAATTGTTTAATGCTAAATGAATTGTGGTGATATGTGGGTACACGATATAAAATATAATTTCACCACCAACAGTCAAACTTGAAAATTGTTTTACATTTGGAATTGGAAAAGTTTAAGGCTCAAACATAATTACATTGAGTCCCATGCTTGGTCTACACATGTTATTTAGGAACTCATTGTCATCTGGTGATCCAACACAATTTCCAAATCACTTTCCAAAAAAGGCTCTAGTAAACTTGTAAGGAAAAAGTCAGTTCTGGTTTTTGATTGAGTTGTAAAAAAGGTAAGATTCATACATGGGACATGGTATAGATACTAATATTTAGAACTTTGCAACCTCTTCAAGTAGTTATGAATTGGGAAAGGGCATGTGACATTTGTGTATTGTCTGTTCTGGGCATGCTCCTAGTTATAGAGGCATTTGAGGGACAATCTTCACCTCTGAAATAGTATATGCCTTGGTTGAGTGGCCAACAACCACACTGAAGAGTTGGTCCTGGAAGGTTTTACTTAGTGGTCCTAGATGAAAGGTTAACTCTTGGTTAGCCCTTCAACCACATATGATATATAAATGGTTACATAGTAGGGCATTATTTCTTCACTCTAAATTTAGACAGCTTTCAATGGCTAAACTGAAGAAATCACCATAAACTTCAATAAGATCTTGTAAAATTTATATATCTCTTCATGTTTTTCCTTCAATGCATGACAAGCAATCTTGAACAATGTTGTATTCTCTTTAAGTAATTAGTCAAGTCACTTGTGATGGAGTAATTGGTAATGCAACACTTTTGCGAGTGTCTAAGTTGATAACCAAAGTTTTAGTGCTAGTTAGAGACATAATTCTGAGTTTTCTTCCTCTCTCAACATTGAATATGTCATTGGCTATTAGACATAAAACTAATAAGCTTTGTAAGGATATGCAGAATGTCGAGTTCAAGGCAACAGTGGTAGAAGATGAAATTGTTGATCAAATTGAATATAGGATCAGAGAAAGGCATACTGATAATGTTTACACAAATAAATTACTTTTGCAGATTTCCAAAGTAGTGGGAGTTTCCATTGATACATCCAGTTTGAAAAAAGAATACAAAGAGTTTAAAAGGGATATGGAAGATACCATATTGAAAAAAAATGATGCTGGGGCTTTATAAATGGAACAAATAATTGGATTACTTTGTTGTGCAAATGTGTTATCTTTTGCCAAAGTGAGGTATAAGATATATTACAAGAAAAGGTTCTCTTTAGGAAGCCATTCTTTGCCTCCCATACAGTCCTTTTACTATGCAATTTCCCGAGAGGTAATGGAAGAACTTGTTGAGATTTCTTCTTGTCAAACATTTGATAGAATTTCTATTGAAATATTTTTTTGCAGAGGGGCACACTACTTGTCCCATGACTAATTAGGCACTAATCAGTAAAGAGCTCAGACCGAATATCATACTCTGAACGTCTATAGAAGAGTGGAAGGATAGAGATACAATGGTCACAATAGCTTCATTGAAGCCTAATCTAGATTCTGATGAGGAAAAGACTATGCAACATTTCTTCCTATGATGTTTTTTATCCAGTGAAGTTGCCTAATGATGATAGCCTAATGATTGCGCTAGTATTACAATTGAGAAACTGAGCATTCTTTACCAAATGTGTATTCTCTTGATATTACACTTTTATGATAGGACAAAGCAACAAGCATTGGCAGTAAAAGATTTCATTGTTTGCGACCATCATTTATGTGAATAGGTCATGGGTTCCTTGATTTGAAGGTTTAGGAGAAGCTCATTTTAAGTTCCTCATGTGGATCTAGCTATCGGCTGAAGTAAAGTGTGCCCATCTTCTTTTTATTTTCCTTTTCAATTCTTCTAATAATATCTTCTAGTTGAATATTGTCTTTCATTTGCTAGTCCAATTATCTTCAATGCTCTAATGTTGAACTTGTTTTATGCCATGAATAAATTAATTTGGTTGATTTTAAAATGCCTCCTTGACTTGTTTTTTCCAACCAAATAAAGTTAAGTGTATTAACACCATTTTCTAAAATCAAAAGGTTTCTAAATTCATGATTTTAGGTGATATGGTTTTGTTTGTCCTTGCTGGGAAGTATCAAGACATTTTCTTTCACATTTTTATCCTTTCAATGGTTCCTAAATTATAAATAAGTTTTGATTTCTTGTTTTTTTCCATTAAGGTAGATTGGCCTTTTGGTGTTTATGCTCACTTTGGGTCCATGTTTTGCAGTGATGTGCTAGAATTATGCATGGTTGTTAGTTGAAGCCAATGGTTATCAAGAAACAATGTGAACTTTAAAGAGGCAGCTCCATTAATGGGAACATCTCCTATCACAGTTCGTTAGATTCGTGGTACTATGATTTCGGTCTTTATGCTCATTTTTGTGTCCATGTTTTGTTGTGGCCAGAACTATGTATGGTTGTTAGTTAGAGACAATGGTTATCAAGAAAAAGTGAGCTTTAAACATGATTCTCCATTAATGGAAACATCTTTTGTCACAATTCATTAGATTGGTGGAACTATGGATAGTCAGCAATTGACGAATCCCAACATTAAGCAATGTCAATTTAATCTACTTATATGGATGCCATTTTTTTTTAATGTACTTTAAACATGTTCAAATTAGTAGATTCCATTGCTGGTTATTATTTTTCTTATCATCTTTATTTTTTTTACTCTTATCCTATTCTCTATGGATTTTTTTGTTATTCCCCTCCATCTATTCTTACAAGTCTAATTATTTAAAGGGTGTTAGCTCAATGGAAGAACATCTTCTTTACAATTAGGAGGTTCGTGGTTCGATTCCACTATGCCATGTTATTTAGATGGAATGATGATGATTAGTTTTTGGTGACGAAGGTTCCTTTGACTATCACCAATGAGCTTATGGTGACATTTTCTACCATCACCAAAATATGAAATGGTGATGGTCAATGAACACCACCATATATGTGCGTCAATAGTGATAGCCACAAAAGGCCCATCACCATAAATCATTGATGTTAAGATGAAATGGTGACAGTCAATGAACATCACCACAAATAGTGACGATCATGAAAGATCCATAACAATAAATCATTGTTTTTCATATGAAATGGTGATGGTTACTATATTTCATTATAATCATTATTGGTAACGGACCTTGAATATCACCATAACACCTATACTTTTTGGTGACGCCAATATTGGTGATGTTCAATCTTTTTGTGACAGAGGCTAAGGTTTGTCAACATTCCTAATATGAAATGAAGACCGTCATATCGTCCATTATAAATCTTTAATGGTGATAGACCTTGAATGTCACCATAACCCCTATACTATTGGCGATGCCACCTTTCATGACGTTCAATTTTTGGTGACGTCACTCTTTTTACCGTCACCAATGAGCTTATGATGACATTTTCTGACCCTCACCAATGACATTTTTTGTTGTAGTGTAACCAATAATATGTGGGATGTTGCCTTTGTAAGAATCAAACATTGATGGGAGTTCAAGGTGATTCTATTCTAGCCATCCATAGATCTCAGGAAAGTATTTTCTTGTGCTTTCATTCTATTGTCCCTCAGGTCCACCTTATTTAGTTTCATTTCAAATTCAAACATTAAGACCTACACTAATACTAGTTAGATGAATGAGAATAACTCAAATTTTTATATTAGGAAGTTTATTTACGTGGATGTTAATAATGAGATCCATATATAGTAAATTACGTTTGAGTAATATATTCTTAGTACCCAAACTAATAGTAATCAAGTGTCAGGAGCAACCCAAGTGATATCATTGTTATGAATATCAATATTAAAAAAACAAAACACATGCTCAAACATTGCTATCCAAACTTATGTATACCCCAGGTCACCATATAAGTGAGAACCTTGGGTGGGTTTTACTTTGAAAAATTGACTAATTTAATTGAAATTTCATTTTAGGGATTTTATCCATCAGCTTAATGATGTCAACTAGTGGAGGGTTTACCATAGAAAGAGACCCTAGCTACCAAAAACTTTATTTATGAAAAATCCTTTTTAGTTATGGAGATCTTTTACTTTTTGAGGTGGGGATATAGGAATTGTGCTCAAAACTAATCATTATTTTGCATTATTCATGTAATAGTTTTGTGTGCATTAAAGTTTCCACAATAGTTCAATGCATGCCATGGGATGCCATTGTTGTTCTAGAATGGTGAATAATGGAGGGAGAAAACACAATATCAATGTTGGAAGAGAGCAAAGGATTGCTTTAGTTGCTAAAGTTGAGACTATAATAGCCTTATGGGGAGAGTGTTGAGTCTATATTACACAATAACCTAGTGGGAAGAATGTTGAGCCAAAATCACATGATATCCCTTTGGGGTGAGCATTGGTACAATGACCAAGATCCTTTATTTACCCACGAGTTAGTGAATATGATTACCAATATTAGTGAACTTAGGTCAATTTTATAATGTAATCATGTTCTACAGAGGCATTGTTGATGACACTAGTTTACCTAAAAGCAAGATCATCCATTAATTTGATTGAACTAAAGTTATTGCCAAGTTGAAAAAAGGTTCGATACAAGTTTCAATGCTGAAAATGCTAACCAATAATAAGTGGGATGTTGCCTTTGTAAAAGTCAAACATTGATGGGTGTTTTAGTTGATTATGTTGTAGCCATCTATAGATCTCAGTCATGTATTGTCTTATGCTTTTGGTCTTCAGTTCCCCAGGTCCAACTTATTTAGTATAATTTCAAACATTTTTACAAACTTTGTCAATTGATAGGACCTTACTCCAATAAGAAATTGAGCACAACAACAACACTTGCAGATTCAACATGTACGATTATAAAAGTTCACATGAGTCCTTCATATTATCACATTTTACTTCTTTTGATGCATGTGAAAGAACCATTTCCATTGAACTTAAGTACCACCAAAGAAATATTGAATTTAAACCATATGAAAATACTAAACACTCTTAATGGAAAGATAACTCCCTAGCAATTCAATTCTTGTTTAGCATCTAGGTAAGTGTGAATGAATAAAAACTTTATGTCATTGTTCTACACTAAATTCCCATTCTCTCTACGTTATAAAGTGCAAGTTAAAACCTGGTTAGACTAAGGGACAACATGTTCCATTGCCAATCTTTAACCTTACAACGAGGTGCACTACACTTGTTTGATACTTCCACACATTTTGAGGGCATGTCAATAGAAATGTTAACGTTGTTGGATACACTCGCGTTGGTTAGTTTTAGAAAATTTCTCTTTTACAAATATGTTGTTTTCATGAAGTAATATTTCCAACTAGGAGGATAAAGACATGGCATGCCTAGGACATATAGTGGTGTTATTTCTTGCATGTATTTGTGATTTATTAGTATTCCACCACTAATTAACTTCATTATGGAGCTATCTATTTAATAGTATATTACAACAATGATTTATTAAATTAAAAGGATTCCAATTCATTTCAACACCATAGATGGAAAGTAAATTTAGCTCTGAATTAGAAAAATGGAATATATTCTGAAAAATATGTTTTCTGATCAAACATAGGTATATTTCCCAATCATTAATAAAATCAGTCATGACAATAAGAAATGTTTTGGACATGATGAATTACAAAACTCTCTAGCTCAAAACAAGTTACCATATTCAGTTTTGTTTGCATTAGAGAAAAATGAATTAGTAGCATTTAGTTTGTTTTGAATATTTATAGAATCATTTCAGAGATTCTAAATGGAAATTGCATGTGCTAATAATTTTCAATTAATTACATGGAAAACAAGGGGCATACATAATTTGTTGGTTTATGGGAATTGGATTCCTTTTCTCCTGGAATAGTATGCTGCCAATTAAACATTACTATATTGAAGCTCTATTCTAGGTTAGTATCACAATTTACAAAGTCTTCTATTATTTTTTTTAGTTTCTTGTTGTAATATTGTGTTAGCAATACATTGCTCCACTCATTAGATTTCTTCTGACCAGTTTAATTGTTGAATTGTTACTACTTCTTAGAGATAAATAGAGGAAACAATGCAACTACAAAAGTAGAGCATGAGACATTATTAGTAGAAATTGCTAGTTCTGTTGTGTTTATTTGCTTTGTTTATACATGCCATCTAGGCACAAAGTGGCCGCTATTGCCCAACTAAAGAAAACTTGTTCAAGTTTCTTGCTTCTATGGGGAAAAATAACATTACCAATATTGTTGATGTTGAGGTATAGATCGTATAAGTATTTAATAGTCTACTTTTATTCCAATGCTAATTAAATTTCATGTATTATACTTTGGATTGTATAATTTTTTTGTTCAGAAAAGGAACTCAATATTGATGGTAAGAAGCAGGTATTAAAGAAAGAGGAGAACAATAACACTTGAATGACAAAATGCAAATGAAAGACAGAGAAGAGAATTGGTCTAGTGGTACCCATAGAGTCAATATCCCTCATAAGACAGACACGTAACAACTGATGGTCAAGTATTTAGAGTTGGTGAATACACTTGCAATGTTTCGGCAACACAATGATTATGTTTTGAAGTATTAAAACAATATTTCATGTGTAAATTGTCTTCCAACAAATATTATGTTGAAAACTCATATTGCAATACTTGACATTTTATATAATATAATTTGTAGTTGGAATTATTTATACTCACATTTGATATTACTTAGCCTTTGTAATTAACATATGTAACTTTGTATTTTCATACTAGATGAACATGTACATTGTATGACATTTTTTTTTTTAATTTAGTTGCAAAGTCATACTATTTAATTTATGTTGATTAATAATGAACAGATAAAATCAATATAAAACTACTAAATTAGTAGCTTGTTTATTAATGATGAACACAAATAAAATGAATATACGACTAAATTAGTTGTTTATAACAATCATTAATGAAAGTAAATGAAATGAACATAAACTACTAAATTAGTCATTTATATAATGAATATGAAACTACCAGAAAAAGATAGATGACTACTGCAAATTATAAATTTGTGATTACCAATGACAACTAATTTTTGCATATATACATCTATTAGTAGCTAATTTACAGTATCTTATAACACAAACAAAGTTTAGTCATAATTTTTTTGTCGTTAATTGGTTTCAAACGATAACTAAAATTTGGATATATATGACTATTAGTAGCTAATTTAGACTATCTTATAACACGACCAACATTTTAGTCATATTTTTTTTATCATTAATTGGTTTTTTTGGGTGATTATTTAGTAATATATTTCATTGTATATTTGGTCAATAATTGTGGCAATCAATGACCAAATCAATAACTACATTAATGACCAAATCAATGACTACATTAATGGTTAAATAAACGACTACATTAATGACCAAATATACTACAAGACAACATAATTGAGATAACCAATTAATTACTAAGCTAGAAATGACTAAACGTTGGTCGCATTATAAGATATTGTAAATTAGTTACTACTGCTCACTAACCGAAAAATAGTTGCTTATATGCAAATTTTAGTTATTATTTAGTAACTAATTAGCCATTTTGTACTAGTAGCAAATCTATGGATCAAGAAACCATTCATCAAGCAGTGTTACAAGTGATTTTTTCATGTCAAATCTAATCATCGTCTTTCATGATTCACTATCCTTCTTCCTTTTCTTGCCGATGTTTCTTTATTTTTCAGTTTGTTTCCTAGCATTGCAGTTTTATCTTCATTGTGCAAGTGCTAAAATGCTACTGCATGCTGAAAATATTCACATATGTCAACCCTTCATATTCTACCATGATTGTGACAACATCTATATAATATTTTAAATCCTTCTTCTCCTCATTCACATCATGAAATTTTGTTGTTAAAATTGTTTATCAACTTTCAATCAAAAGTGTGCACTTTTGGATCTCGAATCCCAATCAACCTTGAAAAATGTGCCCGAAACAACCAAGTTATCCTCTTGAGTGCACTTCTTCACCAAAAATAATTTCACCCTCCCTTGAGTAGATGGGTCCACCACGAAGAATTGAAGCACTTTGTTTCATACCTCTAGCATGCGAAAGTGCACCCTCCTTGCCTTTGAGTACATAAGCTCATTGTGAAGGCTCAAAGGCTTGTCAACATGTTCCTTCATCCCTTAAGAGTGTGTTAATGCATCCTCTCTCTCCTTTAATGTATGAGTGCACTGTGAAGGTCTGTAGGGCCAAGAACCCACCTTTTTGACCCTTCAGAGTGTGCTAGTGTACCCGAGATGGTTTTCTTGACTTGTTAGAGCGCATGAGCACACTGAAAATTCATAAATGACCCCTGATATTTCTTTGTGCTTTGAAAGTGTGCACTCCTTATTTTCATGCCTATTTTCTTATGCATGGAAGCGATTTTGTGTTGTTGCGGATATATTTTTTTTATCAACTACCTTTGATGGTTCTTTGTACATGATTTACAAGTATTGCTATGTAGTTAGGTTTCTTTAAGATAATCTTGTCATTCTGAGTGTGTTTCCACAAATAGGTGTTTGAGCTATAAGTATTTTCACCCTTTCATCATGTGTTGGAGCCATGACTCCCTGTAAAGTGGCCTCCAAAGAATTCACAGAAGCAAGCGCTGAGGAACCTATTGAAGTGACCAAGCCAACTATTCTAATATATTCATATATAGAATGCTTTATTGATAAGACATTAGAGGTAACATGGAGCACGGTGTACAACACATTCATGTAGAAAAGTTTTCTTAACGACTTGGAAGAGTTAGAAGTGTACATCGATATCAATAGATACATAATGTATGGGATCACATGCATATACCCATCATCCCATGCGCAAAATTGATTCAGTGGATCATTACACATATGGAAATCACCCATTTTTTGTTTCACTGTGAGAGTGGCATTCAAGTTGCCACTTGTTATCAAGAAGGAATGGAGACGTACTACAAGATGCTTAGCCCCATAGAATATAAAAATAGTGACTTCTACACCAGACCAAATGACCTCGACACAAGTGACATTATCAGATATGGGTGTCGAAATCCTTCTAAGTTTCTCCATCTCACATTCGAATTTTATCTGACTAAGATCCTCAATGATGTATATTAGTATAAGATAATCATATGTTGTCAGTTGCATGGGCCCAAGAACACTAAGGTGTTTTAAAAAAAATGGATGTATATGCTCAATAAGGTGGTAACTCCTGAAAGAGTCTTCAATTGGGTAGATATATTGTCATTTGAGTTGCAACATCAAGTGGGGTGACAAAAATCATCTTTGAGGGCCAACTAGAAACTGGAATTCTACATGTATACATTTATTTTAGACAGAAATTTGTGCACGGTATGCATTCTCGGGAATGTTCTAGAACTTCAACCTTGATAACAAGTTCCTAGTTTACTTCCAATATAGGGTGTCATCAGAATCAAACTTCAGAGGTGCATATCAAATATTGGGCTTGTACTTATTTGGAGTTATATTTCATATGATATTCGAGATCGATCCTACTTGCATGATTGATCAGGTGAAGGAGTCAGTACGAGATATCAAATATTTTTTATCAGAGATTTTTTAGAGGTTCTACTGGGACTATTTAGCATGCCATGTTGGATCTAATTCTTCAACTTGTCCTCACGATGAACCACACTAGCTGGTTCGAAATGTGTCACAAATGAAATATCATGTGATTTACACTGAAAAATATCTCATAAATTTCATATGGATCATAGAAGCCTTAATTCAACAATATCGGAGATTGGTTTAAAGTGCCTGAGGGGACAGAAATCAAATTTTTTTGTTGTGAGATATCACCTCATTTCATGTTGCGGTGTGTGACCAATACGGTGGTCATGCAAGAAGGATCAAATCAGTTTGACAAGAGATTATGAGGAGATCTTCATACGAGGAAGAATGTCCCTTGCCCCAACTTCCCATTGAGGTTCAAATAATATGAGTCAAACATCCTCAAGATGACAGTAGCAAAAATACAAGAGATATAAAACTTGCACTTCACCACTAAATAATTTCATGGATATGATCCTAGAAGAGTGTGGAGGAAACATTGCAGAAAAAAGGATCGATCACAATACAAGGTATTTGTTAGCATCTAGAGAATAAGATGAGAAGATAAAGATTGTATTATTGTATCTTTGTAGATAGTTATTGGCTAGGAAACTCTGCCAAAGAATCTAAGGGTTTTAATTTAATTAGATGACCAATGCATTAAACTATTAACACTTGTACAATTAAAAAACTCCTGAGAATTTCAAAGGTCCAATTTTCATTCATAACAACACAATATCCTTGAATTGATTTTGAAAGGGGAAAGCAAAACATATATGAAAATTAAAATTCATATTCAATACTTAATCCACCAAATATAGTGGATGCGTGTAGAATAATTCCATAACCAGACAAGTATATATTCAAGAGATGACATAACTCAACAATTAAATGATGTAGATGAACTATTTTAAACAATGTTCAACTAGCTAATCCATAATGACGATAACTTTCCAGGGGTCTGTCACAAAAGTTAATACTTAACTTACCATTACCCTAAGTTAGATGTTACCATGAACATATGATGAATAAAAAAGAAAAATATACCAGGAAAAATCACATGAACATAGATGTTATTAAGAGTGAAGTCATAATCCTTTGATTATCTCCAAAAAATTTCAAAGAAGCACAATAATGTATCCGGATTATCACAACGGTTCAACCCTTCTTACTTTGTATTAAAAAATATTTATAGAGTGTAATCAAAAGATATATAATCTAATACAATCCTTTACAAAATGAGATCTTATCCAAAATGATTTCGATATATCAAACTAATACAAAAAAAAAATTGATTTTCTGAAACTGATTTTCATATTCAACACTTTATTCAAGGGTGCTCCTATTTCTTGGAAACCTATTTCTACCCTTTGTATTCCCTCTTTCATTGCACTAGCACATTGAATTATGTATTCAACTCCCAACTCTTTGTGCTCCTACCGTGAAATACTGCATTCGGTTTTACTCAATAAGATCAAGTAACTTGTCCCATATTTCATCATTTGGAATTTAGAATTTAGCCACTCTCCTGTATGATTCACCCACCTCTATGTACTTTTAAAAATATGTCCTAGTAATAAATAAATGTTGAATTTCATGCTACATAAAAAAATCATATTCTAGACCTTCTAAAAAATATTTACAACTTATGACTCCCTTCACTTTAGTAAACTTTGACCTCTCTGATGCTATATCATGTAATTTATGGTGGTTATTTTCTAGTCCAGTCAATTGGCCACTAGAATCTCCTAGAGATGGAAGTCCTTTTTGTTGTAGGATGGAACATTTTATGTGAAATTTCATTATCTAAATTTCTAAGTTTTGACATTTTTTTTCTAATTGTAACACTAAATTTATTTTATTCATAGGTTTTATGACTTCTAGGATTGATTCAGTCCTATTTTAAATTCCTAAGTCCTCCAATTCTTTGGTTTTTGAATTCAACACTTTGATAATCTTTGTTTCCTTCCTCGGTTTATGAGCCAAGTCTTCTTTAATTTCTTCTATGGCTTCCTTTTCTTTTCTTACCAGTTATCCTTGTCCCAAAATTATCTCAATAGATTTCCAGAGCTATGAAATGGTTGAATTGATATCAACCCTGATCATTTTGTTTTCCTCAGATAATGTTTTTTCTGTGAGTGATTCATCTGCATATTTTTCAAGTTGTTTGGTTAGCTTGAAATTTTTCTGTATTTCAGCTATGTATACATTATCTGACTTGATTTTGTTCTCTTCTACCGTCTACAGTATTTCTTTCAACTTTTCTATATCCATATTTCTTATGGATAACACTCCCATTGCCTTTTATAGTCTCTTTGTGGCTTCCTCACTGGTTATATTTGTATATTGTAGAAGTCTGTACACTTGTCTACTATTCTTTTTCTTTTAATAGGATTTCCATATCAGCCTCCATTTTATGTATTCAAATATTATGCTCCACAATCATCCTCAACATGTTCTCTTTTTCTTTCTGTAACTTCCCTACTTATTTAGTTTGTGGATACTCTATTGTAGATAGTTTCCGCTTCTTTTTAACTATTTGGATGTCAGAATTTATGGTCTTGATTACTTATTCAGCAACATTGACATCATAGGATCCAATCCTAACTTTATAACCAGATCTTCTAGCCCTTTTATTCTGGTATCCTTGGAAAAGGAGGGCATTCTTTCTAACTTTATATGTGAAAGAATATTGTTTAAGGAAGCCTAAAATTTAGCTGCTACCATAGTTGAGATTGTTGGTGAGGAATAAATCATCTCACCTTCATGTTTGTGAAGATAAATATGATCTGTTAGAAGTATATACTTAGTATGAAAAGAAAAAACCTAAGGATTATAATCATTTGGAATTTAAGGCACCAAGGCCTTCAACTCGAGGAATGCTAATTGAAATTTCCCTATGTCAAGATCTAATGTAGATAAGAGTATGTATTGAGTAGTGGATGAATGTTTTCAAAACTCGAAATAGGTGGATTTTTTCTCTACTTCATTATTTTCATTGATATCTCTATATCTGGAAAAGATCCATAGTCGTCCTGAAGAAGGTGAAGCAGGAGATTTACGAGAATAAATAGCTATTTCATTGACTTGGTGCAAGGAAAATATAGGTTCTCCTGATAGTATCATTGCAGTGGGTTCCTTTGAAGTTGTAGACTTTGATGATTTTTCTTCGACATTAATTGATTTCCTTCTTTTGAAAAAAATGAATCCTATTGTTTTAACCCATGAACATGTAGGATACATACTTTCTCTTGGCCTCTTGAGTTCCTTTTCCTTTAGTATTAGAGTTTCCAATGTTATTTGGATGGAAATTTGTTCTTCGGCTCCTTGTAGTGTATTCTCCCCCCATTTTTATTGGTGGGCATACTGCTCAATCTTTGGTTTTGCTATATAAACATATGGTGTTGATTTATGTTCTGATCTCAATGATGAAATTACTCCTAGGGGGTCATAAGGACAACTGAAGCTTAATTTGAATTTCATTTGTTTGAGTAAACTATCCATTTCCTTCTCTACTTCTCTAGTATTAGCAATGAATGGACCAATTTGTGCTTTTAAATTAAATTGAGCTTTATGTTTCCTTAATACAAAATGGATTTGATCCATATTCATTCACTCCCTATGAATTCTAAATATAAACTCTTCATAGGCACAAAAATTGGCTTTTTATAGGGAGGGAGTTCATAGCCATAGACACTAATTTTTGTAAAATTCTAATATAGATACCAATCTCCAACCTTACATTTCTCACTAAGATGTAAAATTCTTTTGATTTATATGGAGAATCTAGGAACTGCATCACTACTTAAGAGACATAATTCCATGTGTATAATCTAATTAACAAAATCACCAAAAGGATATTCCTCTATTTTTTTTCCTAACCAAAAAATTCTAGTAGATAACTGAATGAGGTTTTCCCTGTGAGTCAAAATTTTGTAATGGGAATTTGAGCTTCTCTAATAGATGATACAAAAACAGATACACTATAATAGACTAATGTATGAAATATCCTTCGACACTGAATTTTAAAAAAATTTCATGGATGGCATCTGACAAAAACTGGGTAAAATTGAACAAAACTAAGGGTTTGTTTCCAGACAAAAAGACTGACATAAATCATAACATGACTTCATATACCCACTTCATTTTCATACCCTAAAAGTCACGAAACAATAGACCTAACTTTCCTAGAAATTTATGGAAAAATTGTAGAAGAGTATGGTGGATTAGTTCTCGCTAATTCTGAATTTGGAGGTACAAAAGACTCAAAAGTATGGGCTCGTTGTGGAAAGGTAAGATTTTGGTAAATTTCAATGAGGGAATCAGTTGAGAAAGGGTGAAGAGGATCTTGAGGATTGGTGTACAAAGCCTAAAAAATGGGCTAAGAGGTTCTGAATATTGGATTTCATTTTTTCTGGCCACGATGGCTCTTTGGATGGGTAACTATTGACTCTCACACCAAGTGATGAATTTCAGGAAGCGATGGGTTTGGGGAAAATGAAATTGGGGCAACATTAACTCCCAAAAACAAAATTCATCACTAACATCTTCAAATTTTTTATTTGCCGAATTATGCAGTTCATAAACTTCTAATTCACGTTCAGTTTCATTGATTTTGAACTGTGTATCGATTAAAGGAAGTTAAATCAAGTTAATTACAGGGGCTAGGGTTGAACTCTATACATCGACATTGGATTTTCCTTTTTGACTAGCCATTTCAAGAAATTAAGTGAATAGAGGATAATTTAAAGAATTGCCTAGTTAAACCATGTAGTTGGCAACACTGACCATTACTAAAATTGGTTGTTTTGGGATGAAAGAAAGCTTTGGTTGAGAGTGGAAGAGAGATAAGTAATGAACTAGTAATAGAGATTTGAAATTTAGAAGGGGTTTTAATAGTTTAATATAGATTACTGTTATTGTCATGTCCACATTCATTAGTCAGAACATTGGCAAGAGATCATTTAATATCTTAGTGGATAAGTCTATTAATTTATTGGGAGGTTTAGCCATGGTTAATTTATCAGAATTGCTAGTGATGTGGTAAACTAGCGAGAGTGTTGGAGGAAGTGTTGACATCGAGCACAAGCATTCTTCGAGGAGGGGATAGCTGGTAAGTGGTTTAGGAAAATGGGGGGTCCTGCAATTGTCGGGAGTGTGACACGTAGGGATAGATGGTAAAGTAGAAATTCCTTAGTGGGCCCCCTACCTTCATTAGCCATTAGAGTGCAGGGAGTCCTGCAATTGAGTGATAATTGTTGATCTAGGCAGATAAGATCCTAGGTGTCAAAGGCTACTCAAAATTTACTTCCTTCGATGACATTGACTTTATTTCCATAAAATAATAATTTAAATCATTTTTTCACACTGATACAAATTTAAAATTGGCATTTAGACTTGCTTGCTTATTACGAAGTGAAAAAATAAATAAATTTTAACTTAATTTTTTAAAGAAAGTATGCATTTCAAAAATCAAATGTATAGGTGAAGCTAAGCTACAACATCGACATCATATGGAGATTGCATCCCCCCTTCGGGATGTAGAGAACGTGAAGATCCACGTGCCTTCTCCTTGGGCTATGGAGTCTTTGCTCTTAAAAATCACACTGGCTCTCGAAATGTAATTGAAACTGAATATATACAATGTTGATGATGAAAAAATTACTCAGTACTGGATGTAATGTTTTGAATATTTCCCATTGACCAACAATGAAAAATTTTCTCCTTCCAGATTCTTAAGAATGAATGTGTTATTTCCTTTGACTTCTGCAATTCTAAAAGGTCCCAACCAAAGGTTGTCGAACTTTTCATGCTTTACTTTTTCTTATATTATTGCATCGCATCTAAAAACTAAGTCTCCTTCTCTAAAATCCCTTTCTCTAGATTTATTCTCAAATAAACTTTTCATCTTGTCCTAATATTACAAAAGTTTGTGTTGAACTTCTTCCCTGTCCTGATTTAGCTGTATATTTTGATTTATTCTTTTTGGAAAATCATTAGTCTCTTCATATGAATCCTACAATAATTTCACCACTAGAAATGCTAATTGAGTAGGGAAAATAACTTATATTCCCTAAAAAAGCTGAAAAGGAGATTTACCAGTAGACCTTTTAAGTGAAACCCTATTTTCCCATACTGCATATTTCAAATAACTATCCCAATTTCTTTTATGATATGCTAACACCTTCTTTATGAGTTTTATTTTACCTTTGTTTGATGATTCTACCATCCCATTCCCGCGTGGATAATAAGGTGTAGAGAAATGTAATTCAATATGATACTTTTGACAAAATTCAATCATTTTAACACTTCTAAAAGCTTAAAACTTGTCAATAACTAGTTGTCTTGGACAACCAAATCTAGATGGAATTTGTTCTTCAATAAATTTCATAACTACAACATGAGTCACATTCCTCACAGGAATAGTCTGTACCCACTTTGTGAAGTAATCAGTTGTTGTAAGTAACCATCTGTGTTCATTACATGAAGAAAGAAATATTTCAGCAACAAAATGGAAACCCCATTGTAAGAAAGGAGCTTCAACTGAAACTGGAATAAGAGGGAGTGCAACTAGCCTTTGTTTTCTTGTAAAAATATGACAAGGAATACAACTTCTCACTTTTGACCCAACCTATGCAAACAATTTTGGCCAACAAAATCCTACTTTGAGTATCTTATGTGCTGTTTCTTTCCAAATGTAATGACCTCCACATACTCCTTCATGAAACTATTCAATCACCCGTTCTGTTTCACTTTCAGTCGGACGGAATAAAATAATGTTTAATGGATTCTTCCAATACATATTTGCATTTACTATACAATATTTCATGGCTCTTAGCTTAAGATATCTACATTAATTTCTCGTGAATTGAACAAGGTATTCACAATCACGTAGAAAATGTACAATATTGTATTCCAATCTGAAAATAAATTTGTTCCATCAATAAGAAAAGGAACTAGTATTGGTATTGGGTTAAAATAAGGTTCTTGTGGATTCTTCTCCTCTCAAACAAAACAAGGGTTTTTTGGATTCTTCTCCTATGAAACCTCCATGATTGAATTAATGCCCAAAATTTTTCAATTTGATTCTTCCAACAACTTAGCCAAACCTTGTACATTCACTAGCTTTGCAGGTTTGATATCTAGATCAAACTCTACGATCTTAGAAATCCATATCCACCTCTTTCCATTTGTATTAGGCAGAGTCAACATTGTCTTTACCGCATTATTAGGAATAGAAGAAATTATAGGAGAATGCAAGACATAAATTCTGAAGGATTTCAAAGCTTGTACCAAAGCATAAGCTTCCTTTTCCATTATGTCATATTTCAGTTATCCATCCCTTGTGACTTTGTTGAAGAAAGAAATTGGTTTGTCACGTTGATCCTCATTTTTCTGGAATAAAACTGTTGCTATTGTGGTATCTAAAGCATAAGAAAAAATATTAAAGAGTTTTGAATAATCTATACTAGAAAGTATTGGTGCTTCATAAATTCCTTTTTCTCTAAGAAAAAGAGAATCTAGCTTGTATACTCCATTTCAATTCATTATATTCCTTGAGCATATCAGTAATGTCTTTAACAATTTCAGCATAATTGGGAATAAACCGTTTTTAATAAATTATCTTCTCTAGGAATGATTGAATTTATTACTTGTGGGAAAACTGATTACCTGAATAGCAGAAACCTGTTTAGGGTCAATTGTAACTCCTTTTGAAATAACACATCCTAAAAATTTCCCTTCCCTCATGGTGAACAATGATTTTTTTGGATTAACGAAATTTCCAAATTTTGTACATATTTGAAACACTTTCTTCAAATGTTTTATATGTTTTACATCAAACTTTGAAAATAGTTTTCTTTTTTTATAGTAGACTGATCTTGTGGTTGGCTTTGTAGTGGAAAAGATGAAGTTTTTGCAATTTTTTCTGGTGGACATCAAAGGTAACTTTTTTGGAGGTCTACGTGGGCCTTGTCTAGGTCTCAAATCATATATTTTATTTAACTCAACAATCTGAAATTTGGAAAAGTTTGATATTTTGACATTTCCATAGATTGTTTATTTTGAGCATGTTAATGAATTTGATTGAGTAGAAAAATAAAATTTTCAGAAGGATAGTCATCAAAATAGTTGATATCATTGGTCACAATTGGTATTACTTCTTTAGGGTCTTGATCATCAATCATTAATGGAGGCTTAAATTTTTGGTCATTACCTGGCCTTTCTCTCTGCAAAATCTATGGCTATAAAGGTCTCTTGTATTGTGTTTGAGGTATATTTACATTATATTCAGCTACTTTTGGCTAAGTTTCCATTCTTGAAATTCGATTAGACAAATTTGTTAATAATGAAGTTATTTCATCAATTTTTTTTCTCCTTCTTCATTCTTTCATGATGAGTTACTTTCTTCTTTTTCTTTCATTTTTCTTTCTGCTTTTTCTACCCCAGATTTTAATTTACTAGATTTTTCCCTATTAGCATCCACCTCAATCACATTGGGTTTCATGTCTTCTAAAGTTTCATATTTTATTTCTGTTAACATTACATAAAAATAACCATCAAATCCTTTGAATAATCTAACTTTAGTTGCAGTCGCTAGTGGTTTACAATCTGGTGACATCGTATTGTAAATATTATTAAACTTTTTGATAAATTTAGCAGTAGGTTCACCAAGATTCCTCTTTAAATCTTCAAATTCCGTGAAGTATTAAACTATATGTTGTTTAATTCCCAGTTGAATACTTAAGATATTGTTGAATTATGTCCAAGTATTTATAGATTTTGGTTTTAACTGTGTGAACCAGACTTTGAAATTTCCCTCTAATGATTGGGTAAATATTTTCATATAGGCATCTTCATGTTCAATGTTCATAGGTTCTGCAAAATTGAGAAATGCAGCCAAATGATCTTCTAGAAATGACCTTGTTTCTCCATTAGATCTGGGAAAATGTTTCAAATATCCTTAAGGAAAATCATGAATTTCATTTGTTGGTGGAAGTAATAATGCTTCATAAAGGGTTGTCACAATTGGCCAAAACCCAACCATCTTCTACTGTGGTAAAAATGTTTGTTTAGGAGATAAAACTTTGGTAGAAGATGATTGATCTAGAATTGTAGGCTTTTGAAGAAGTTGAGGATGAACTAATAGCTTTTGGACATCAGATATAATATTTTCTTGATCTTCAAAAGCTAAAGGATTAGTATAAATACTATGTTCCTCATTAGGCTTAGCAGAAGTAGAAGGATAAGTGTGTATGGCAGAGAAAATAAAATCAATACATTTGAGTTCCAGAAAATCAATTCGAAGGTCTCCTTCTGTATCAAATTATTCTAAAAGGGAGATAGGAATCTCAAAGGATTTAGGTTAATGAACTAATAAATAAGACAGTAGATCTAATCCTTAAGAAAGGAGTTCAAAAACTTTAGGTGGTAAATCTTATAATTCAACAAGAACATGTATTGGTTCAAGTAAGAGAGGTTGTGATCCTTCTCCAGGAGGAAGAGAGGAAAAGGTAGAAGTGGAAGCGTCTAGTCTACATCTAAGAGATGCAATTCTCACAAGTCTCTGTGGATCTGATAACAAAGAGAAAAGATGAGGATATGAGTGAGATATCATATGCTTGTGTGATGCCAAATGTACTTTATGGGGTCACCATGTGAAATATTTTAGCCTAGTAACCTCTTGTTCACAATTAATATGGAAGTTTTATCATTTTCCCAGGGAAATGAACTTCAAACTTGATTCCTCGGAAATGTCGCTAATATGATGTTATATCTTTGAAGAAAGTTATAGGATGGGAAACTATGAAAAAGCATATAAGGGTTTTAATTTGATTGGATGACCAATACATTAAACCATTAACATTTGTATAATCCAAAAGCTCCTACGAATTTGAAAGAGTGATTTTCATTCATAACAATATAAAATCCTTGAATTGATTTTGAAAGGGGAAAGGAGAAGATATATGACAATTAAACATTAATATTCAATAATTAATCCACCAAATATAATAAATATGTGTAGTACAATTCTACAGAAAAATAAGTATACATTCAAGATATGATAAAAGGAAACAATTAAATGATGCAGAGGAACTAATTTAAATAGTCTATTCAATTAGCTAATCGCCATAATGGTGATAGCATTGCAGTGGGTTGTCAGGGAAGTTAATACTTAAGTTAGGCTTACCCTAACTTCTGTGTTACCTTGAACATGTGATGAAAATAAAACATGAATATACCATAAAAAATCAAGTGAACGCAAATGTTATTAAGAGTGAAGTCAAAATTCTTTGATTTTCTTTAAAAACTTTCAAACAAGTACAATAATGTATCTTGATTATCACAAGGGTTCATCCCTTATTTCTTCGTGTTACAATATTTATAGAGTGTAATTCAAAACTATATAATCTAATACAATCCTTACAAAGTAAATTGTTATAAAATATGATTTGAATATATCAAACTATTACAAGACAAAAGTATATTTTCTGAAACTTATTTGAATATTCAGCACTTTATTCGAGGGTGTTGTTTGTAACTATTGGTTGTAAACTTGTTTCTTCACTTCCTACTTCTTTCACTACATTAGCACCTACAAATATGTATTGATCTCCTCATTTTTTGTGCTTCTTCTCTGAAATGCAACATTTGGTTTTACTCAATAAGCTCGAGTAATGTATCCCATATTTCATCATATGGAATTGAGAATTTAACCACTCTCATGTATAATTCACTCACATCTGTGAACTTTTCAAAAGTTGGCCAGGTAATAACTAAATGTTGAACTTCATGCCGGATAAGTAAATCATATTCTAGACCTTCTAGAAAAGATTTACCACTTATAACTCCCTTCGCTTTAGCAAACTTTGACCTGCCTACCACTATATCAGGTAATTTATGCTGGTAAATTTCTAGTGGAGTTAATTGGCCACTAGAATCTCTCAGAGATGGAAGTCCCTTTTGCTATAGGATGGAAAATTTTCTTTTAAATTTCTTTGTCTAAATTTCTAAGTTTTCACATTTTTTTCTAATTGTAACATTAAATTTCTTTTAGTCAAAAGTTCTTTGACTTTTAGGATTGTGTGAGTCCTTTCTTAAATTCAAATGTCCTTCAATTCTCCTTTGGTTTTCAAATTCAACACTTTGATGATATTTGCTGCCTCCCTTGGTTTATGATCCAAGTCTTCTTTCATTTTTGTTATGGATTTCTTTGGTCTTCTTACTAGTTGTTCTTGTTCAAAATTAATCTTTATAGACTTCCAGATCTTTGAAATGGTTGAATTTTTATCAACCCATATCTTTTCATTTTCCTCAGACAACATTTATGCTATGAGTGATTCATCTACATATTTTTCAAGTTATTTGGTTAGCTTGAATTTTTTTTCTGTATTTCAACTATGTATGCATTATCTGACTTGATTTCATTCTCTTCCATTCTATGTAGTGTTTCTTTCCACTTTTCTATCTCCATATTTATTAGGATAAATCCCCATGGCCTCTGATAGTCTCTATGTGGATTCCTCACTGGTTGTCTATACCTGTACTGTAGAAGTGCCTCCACTTGTTTGTTGTTATTTTTCTTTTAATAGGATTTCCATACAAGCCTCCATTTTCTGTATCTGAATATTCTTCTCCACGTTCATCATTATCATGTTCTCTTTTTCTTTCTCTAACTAACCTACTTATTTATTTTGTCAATTCTCTATTGTAGGTAGTTTCAGCTGCTTTTTGAGTGCTTGGATGTCTGAATTTTTGTTCTTGATTATTTCTTTCGTAGCATTGACATCATCAAGATCCAATTCTAACTTTATAAACTCACTTTACAACTCTTTTATTCTGGTATCCTTGGCTAAGGAATACATTCTTTCTAACTTGAGTTGTGAATGAATATTGTTTAAGGAACCCTACAATTTAGATGTTACCATAGCCAAGCTTGTCAGTGAGGAATAAATTATCTCACCTACCTATTTGTGAAGGTCAGTTTGATCTATTGGATTTATCTTCTTGGTAGCAAAATAAAACGTAGAAGTCTTACAATCATCTACACTTTTAGGCATCGGTACCTTCAGCTCGAGGAATGATAATTTGGTTTTTCCCTATTGAGTAGTGGGTGACAATTTACAAAACTCAGAATAGAAGGAAGTTTTATATGCCTCATTCTTTTTCTTCATCTCTCTAAATTTGGAAAAAATATTTTGTTGTCCTAAATAAGGTGAAGCATGAGAATTAGGAGAATCAATATATACTTCTTTGATTTACTGTAAGAAAAATATAGGTTCTCCTAATAGAATCACTACAGTGGGTTCCTTTGAAGTTCTAGCCTCTGATGATTCTTCTTTGGAATTCATTGATATCCTTATTTTGAAAACTTTGAGTCCTAATGTTTTAACCCCTAAACCTATAGGAGAAATGATTTATCTTGGCCTTTTAGGTTCGTTTTCCTTTATTCTTGGAGTTTACAATGTTGCATGGCTGAAAATTTGTTCTTTGACTTCTTATAGTGTATTCTCTACAATTCATCTCTATTTTCATACAACTCAATCTCTGGTTTTGTTATATGAACATATGGTGTTGGCTTATGTTCTAATCTCAATGATTAATTAATCCCAAGGGATCATAAGGGAAATAGAATATTAATTTGAATCTCATTTGTTTGAGTAAATTGTCCCCTTCCTTCTATGCTTCTCTAGTATTAACAATGAATGGACCGATTTGTGCTTTTAACTTAAACTGACATTTTTGTTTCCTTAATACAAAATGGATTCCATCCATATTCATCCACTAACTTATGAATTATAAAGAAAAAAACCTCATAGGGAGAAAAATTAACACTTCATAAGGAAGGAATTCATAGCCATAAACTCTTATTTCTATAAAATTCTGATAAAGATACTAATCTCCAACCGTAGATTACTCGTTGACATGTAAAATTCTTTTTATTTCTCTGTAGATTCTAGGAACTAGATCGCTTATTAAGAGACGTAATGCCATATGTATAAGTTGATTAACAAAATCACTAAAAAAATATTCCTTTGTTTTTTTCCTAACCAGAGAAGTCCAATGGATAATTGACTGAGGTTTCCCCATGAGTCTATATTTTTAAGGGGACTTTGAACCTCCTTGACTGATGATACAAAAATATATACACTATAATAAACTAAACTTTGAAATATCCTTCAACACTAAATTTTGGAAATTGGTCATGGATAACATATGATAAATACCGGCTAAAATTCAATAGAACTGAGGGTTTCATTCTAGATGAAAATAGGGAAAAAAATCCTGCGATGAATTCATCTACCCAATGATTAGTTTCATAACCTAAAAGATAGGAATCGATAGAAATAACCTTCTTGTACATTTCTAGAAACATTACAAAAGAGTATGGTAGATTAGTTCAAGGAAATTCAGAATATTCAAGAAGAAAAGACTAAAAAATATGGGCTCATTTATGAAAGGTAAGCTTTTGGAAAATTTCCATGAGGGAATCAGTTGAAAAAGGGTGAATAGGAACCTGAGGATTGATTTTCATATCTTGAAAAATCAACTCAAAGGTAACTGAAAATGGTATTTCATTGTTTCTGGCTAGTATGGCTCTTTGGCTAGGCAAATACTGACTCTAGCACCAAGTGATGAATTTAGGGAAGTTATGGGTTTGGGGAAAATAAAATTGAGGCATCATTGAATCCCAAAAACAAAATTCATCACTGGCATCTTCAAATTTTTGATAAGGTAAAATACACATTGGGTTTCATTGATTTTGAACTATGTATCAATTAAACAAAATTCATCTTAGTTACAAGGGATAGGGTCAGACTCTGTACGACTACTTTGCATTTTCCTTTTTGACTAGATGTTTCAATAAATTAAGTGAATAGAGGATGATTTGAAGAATTAACTTGTTCAATCTATGGCTGGTAACATTGATGATCACTGAAACTTGCTTCTTTTCTATGACAGAACACTTTGGGTGAGAGTGGCAGAAAGATGAGTAATGAACTAGTATCATAGATTTGAAATTTAGAAGGGGTTTTAATGGTTTAATGTACATTATTGTTATTAGCATGTTTGCATTTATTAGTGAATACTTTGGCGGGAAAGAATTTAATAATTTAATAGATACATTTGTTAAATTATCAGGAGGTTTATCCATGGTTAATTTGTCCAAAGCACTAGCAGTGTGCTAAAATAGTGGGAGTGTTGGCATAGGCATTGACATCGGGCAGAAGCAATTTGCGGGGGGGATAGGTGGTATGTAGTTTAGGAAGGGGGCGTCCGATAATTGCTGGGAGAATTTCACATAGGGATAGGTAGTAAGGCGAAAAGTACTTTGTGGACCCCCCTATTAGTAGTCAGGAGTGTGGGGGTCCCACAATTGAGCTATAACCATTGATCTTGGAAGATACAATCTCGGGCATTAGAAGTTCCTCAACATTTAGTTCCTTTGGTGACCGTGAATTTATTTCCATAAAATAATAATTTAAATCAGTTTTTGGCTCTGATACAAATTTAAAAGTGAGATTTAGACTTGCTCACTTATTACAAAATGTAAAAAAAAAATTGAACTTAAATTTTAAAAGAAACTATGCACTACAAAAATCAAATGCATAGGTGAAAATAAGTCACAACAAGTACAATGAAAACATGAAGGCACATCCAAGGTTGTATACCATTTCACCCTAAGTTCCACCAAATCAAGACGTGTAGATTCAAGAGGAACAACATATGATCCCTCAAGCAATGAAGGTAGCTCTCAAGAAGAGGATCAGATATGATTCGGCATGCTTGAGCAACAAGAAGTGGAAATATTATCCTTTAAACATAGGAGTTATTCAAACAGAGCATGAGGGGAGGGTAGTAGAAGAAGAGGAGGAAGATATGAAGTAGGATGACTTTATTCAAAAACAACAAGAGGAAGAATATGAGAGGAGAAGGATAGAAGAGGAAAAATAAAGACAATCCCAGGAGGAAGAAGCAACATAGATACTGAAAGAAGAACAATTGACTCAAGAGATAGAAGAGGAAGAGTTGCAGGAAGAGGATACCATTCAACCCATGGAGGATGAACTAGGTGCTCTAGAGGAACCTCCTCTCACAGCTGATCATCTTCCATTTGTAGAGATGGGGATCACACCTCCACTCGTAGACAGAGTCATGGATGTATGCCATGTCATATTTGATCAACTTAAGAAGAGGATTGTATAATAGGGGCATGGATACTTTCTAAATGATCCTCTTAATCCAATATCAGTTTCTATAGATAAAGTGATAATTTCCAACACTAGAAGGAATCCTAGGGCGGTCATGGAAGAAAATGATTATTTTTCCACAACAATATAGGACAACGATAAATATTGCTAAGTGAGAATGCTAGAATGGGGAAGGAACTTGTTGTAGTGAAGCGTGTTGGAAATAATACTGAGAAGGGGGGGTGAATTAGTATTAGAAATTTAACAATTTTTCATTTCCATAAACAAATTGATATATGCTAATTTTGTTAATTAAACCTGTGTATATACGCAACTATGTTTAGAGAAAACTGCGTATATCTTGCAGACTTCTAATTTAGTTAGCTAATCTTAATATGTGTATCAGAACCATAAAACGGTAATCAATTCCAGTAAATAGTACAGGCAATCACACACATGAAGGTGAAAACCACCTGCTACAATTCGTCTCTATCTTCTTTTAATAAGAAACTTATTTTTACAATATTACTATACTTGTGCAATCTTATACCAGTATGCAAGCTTCTAGCTACAGAAGGCTACAACCTTTCGTTTTCTTTTAGGGACCACATTTCATAAATTTTTAGACTGGATCCATCAATAACATCAATCAAACATCAACTAATCTCCTTTGCACCAACCAAAAATTGAATCAAACAATCACTTCTCTGAATGTTGTAACCATAATACAGTAACAGTAACAGAACCCAACCAGAACACAGAACACTGCAATAGTAAACAAAAGTAGCTAAAACATATTTTATGAGATGTACGCTACTTCAATATCTAGAGCCTACGTGCATACACTTTTATATTAAGTAAAACCTATGTATATTCCGTTTTGAATTACCGAACCAGCGTGTATACATGCCTTTTCTATGCTGAACCTACATACAGATCTATAAAAGATAATTTACCCTTTTCAACTATTAAGACATCAGTTATACCAAGATCATCATTTTTATAGATCAAGTCATGCGCCAAATATGACAGATCAAAATCACACAAAGATACTTCTCTTCAAGCCTTACGATCTTAACCCATCAATAGAACTTATCCTTCTTCTAGCACTCAGGTTCGTCCTAGATTTAGATCTAGCTATGCGCCATTACCCAATGACTAGTACTCTAGATCTTGCTCTTCATCAGATATTCAATCCCTGAGTGCCTCTGCCTAATGATCTCCTTCCCCTTTTATAGTTTTATGCCTTACTCAGTACAATGGTCCGAAACCACTTAGAACCAATATTTGGGTCCAAATACATGGGTTCAACACTTCGAACAAGATACCATGGTCCAAAACCATAGGTCCAAATACCAAGGACCAAAAACCAAGTTTTACAAACTGTACACACTTTTTTGTGCATGAAAGTGCATTATACGCATACGCACCTTTTGGTCTATGAATCCGCATGTATACACAGCTTGGTCAATGGGAACGTGTTTATACCTCCTTTTATTTTATTCTAAGAACCTGTGAGCCTGAACTGTCATCTGAGTAATTTGCCGAGTGAGCTGCCATCAAGGACAATACCTATTCCATAGTGCTAAGCTTGTCTCATAATGCCAAAAATATCCCCCTTTAGACTTGATGGCAACCCCATGTCACTCTCCCCCTTTCTCATCAAGGGCAAAGGGTTATGCTCCCCCTGAGTACATGCTGAAATCTCTGCTTTACTGAAGTGTGTTCCCCGTGATTGTAAGCAAGGTATGCAAAAATATGTTCTAAGAAGAACATGACTCTATACATCATAAATGACCTTCCTATCACCAAAGACTCATACATACATCTATCTCCCAACCAAGTGGGGATACACCAAGATTGACTCATCCACTCAAATAGGTGGGGATACACCAAAAGTTTATACATGATAAGTTAAGAACATTACATCATCCATCCCAGGCATAGTGGGGAAACAAGATAGGTTGTTACATGACCTTGATAATAAAATAAATACATGACATAGAGACCAAATATCTAAGACAAGACTATGATAGTCATCAGCAACTACCATCAGTAGCATTTGTCAATCACCATTCCAACCATCAACCATGATCTCGCTTTACACCTGTTCCACTTGAATTAAAAAAAAAACAACTATGAAGTTGTACTAAGATCTTCTAAGATAATGTCAACAATGCATTAATAGAAGCATATGCTCCCCCTGGTGTCTGTAAGACCCATATCAGACTCTTTTCATCCTGAGTTTGGCCCACTGCTTTTCTTCAAACCAACATATATGCGACTGTACCCACAAAAACGGGCATATGTACGTGGATGCTCTTCATGAGACTCACGTACAACCACTTTGTCCTGAAACAGATAAGTTTCAACAACAAGATGATGCATCAACTACTCCCAACTTATGTCGGAGGTATTCAAATGTCTCCCTAGGTAGTGGTTTGGTGAATATATCAGTAACCTGTTCCTTGGAGGGAACATACTCCAATTTGACCTTTTGTTCAAACACTTGTTCCCGGAGAAAATGATATTTGATAGGTATGTGCTTGGTCTTTGAATGCATGACTAGAATCTTTGAAATACCGATTACACTTGTATTATCACATAAAATGGAGATAGGTGGAGTACAAGTGATTTGAATGTCTTGCAATGTTTGCATCATCCAAAGGAGTTGTGTGCAGCAAGATGCAGCAGCCACATATTCTACTTCAACTATAGATAATGCAATTGAACTTTGTTTCTTGTTGAACCAAGATACTAATATGGAACCCATAAAGAATGCACCACCACTAGTGATTTTTCTGTCATCCATGCTTCCTGCCCAATATGCATTTGTATATGCATGAAGTGTGAGATCTCTATCTCTAGGATACCATAAGCCATAGATTTGTGTTCCTTGAAGATATTTGAAAATCCTTTTAACTTCCTGAAGGTGTGCTTCTTTTGGATTTTCCTGGAATCTTTCAACTATTCCCACTATATGTATGATATCTGGTCGGGTACTTGTTAGATAGAGAAGACTAACAATCATGGATCTATAGGTTGGTTGATGTACTGCCGCTTATTCATCATTTGCGCTAAGGCTGCATCCTTTTACTATAGGGGTACATACTGGTTTCGAATCTTCCATGCCATATTTCTTCAAGCTCTGCTTTAGGTACTTGGTTTGTGATAGAAAGATACCATCTTTGTTTTGTTGGACTTGTAAACTAAGAAAATATGTGAGCTCACCAAGTAGGGACATTTCAAATTCTTTCTACATTACCAAAGCAAAGTTTTGACTCATGGCTTCTTCATTGCTACGAAAGATGATATCATCAACATACACAACAAGTATTAGCAATTTATCATTGTCAATTTTTATATATAGATTGTTATCTGTTGATCCTTTTGAAAAACCTTGTTGATGGAGGTATTTGTCCAGATGATAATACCAAGCCCTTCGAGACTGTTTAAGACCATAGAGAGACTTTCTGAGTCTACATACAAGTTTTGTATCATTTGCAAGGATGAATCCATCTGGTTGCTCAATATACACTTCTTCTTCTAAGTCTCCATTTAGAAAGGCATATTTCACATCCATTTGATATACTTTGAACTTTTGAAATCTAGATAGAGCGAGGAAAATTCTTATGGCTTCAAGTCTAGCAACCAGTGCAAAAGTTTCTTCAAAGTCTATACCTTCTTGTTGAGCATACCCTTTACAAAGAAGTTTGGCCTTGTTTCTAATAACATCTCCATTTTCATTCAGCTTGTTTTTGAATATCCATTTGGTCCCTATGACATTCTTAACATTAGATCTAGGAACCAATTCCCAATTATTATTCTTTTCAATCTGCTCAAGTTCTTCATTCATGGCCTTGACCCAGCATTCATCTTTGCATGCCTCACTTATATTTTGTGGTTCGACGAAGGAGAGCAATGCTAGATAGATTGAAGCTTCTGTAATAGTTCTTCTTGTTGGTACACCTGCCTCTTTCTGCCCCAAAATTTGAGTCTCTCGGTTGTTATTTTGGGCATACCTAGATGGATTCTTTTCTTCTACGTTTATATGTTCTTCTCGTGCCCCATACGTTTCTTCTTCAGCATTAGTCTGATTTGATGTTGAAGGATAGTCCTCATCATCTTCAAAGTCTTCAGTTTTTATCCGCTTTGGGTTGTTGCCTACTTCATCAACCACCACCTCAATACTTTCAACAATTTTTCCAAGACTTTTGTTGTAACACTTCTATCCTTTACTTCGGGAAGAGTAACCAAGGAGAATGCATTCATCTGCTCTAGGTTCAAACTTGCCAATCTTTTCATCAGTCCTTTTGATGTAAAATTTACTTCCAAAAACTTTGAAGTATTTTATAATAGGAGTCTTACCATACCAAAGTTCATGAGGAGTTTGAGTGTTTTTTACCCAAACGTTTGTTTTTTTTAGAATAGTAATGGCAGCAAATGCAGCTTCACCCCAGAATGTTGCAGGAGTTCCAGACTCATCAAGCATAGCATGAGCCGTTTGTTGAACCATTATGTTCATCCTTTCCACCACTCCATTTTTCTGATGAGTCCTTACAGTAGAGAATTCCCTTCTTATTCCATGTTCTTTAAAAATGTCGAAAATTTCATCCGAGATAAATTCCCCTCCTCAATCAGACCTAAGGCATTTTATTCTGCAACCTGATTCATTTTCAACCAAGGCTTTAAAAGCTTTGAAATTTTCGAAAGCTTCATGTTTATGCTTCAGAAGTCATATCCAACACATCCTGGAAAAGTCGTCAATGAACAATATAAAGTATTCTCCTCCATGAGGTGACTTTTTCCTTGATGGACCACATAAATCAGTATGGACAAGTTCAAGTGGCTTACTAGCTGATCCTTCCTTCTTAGGGAAATGTGTTCTAGTTTGCTTACCAAACTGACATGATTTGCATATTGTATTGTACAGAATTCTAATGTCAGAAAGATCGTGAACATCCTAATATTTGCATGCTTTCCTTATCTGAGGGAAGCTTAGATGCCCCAATCTTCTGTGCCATAGCCAGTGTTCATCATTTTTTCTTAGATAGCATTGTTGTTGTCCTCCCTTGAGTATGTATAGATTGTTTGGAGTTCTTATGCCTTTGATCACTGTTTCTCCTATATCAAGCTCATGAATAATACATCCATTTGATCGAAATACTACCTCATTTCCTCGATCACACATTTGACTAACACTCAATAGATTATGCTTTAAGCCATCAACATACCTAACATTTCCAGCTTTGACCTTTTATTTCAAAAGAATACAGCCTTTACCTTTTATGAGTGCAGGGGTGTTATTTCCAAATGAGACATTCCTTTCCTTTTCTAAGGCACTATATGACTGCAGTTTTTCTTTATCACCTGTCATATGTTTCGAGCATCCACTATCGATGTACCATTGATTTTCTTGTCCTTTCACATATAAGGCTATACCACATCTTTCTGGTTGTGGTTCTTTCTTTGTCCATGTTTTGGGACCAAATGAAGCTTGCTCCTTCAAAGATGTTTGCCAAAACTTACTCCTGCATTCAAGATCTTCATGACCGAAGTTGTTACAAATAGAGCATTCTATTTCATTTTCAAGAGTAGAAAAGTTATTGTAGGTTCTCTTCATGATTCCAGTCACACTCCTTTCATTTCGTGCTTCTCTAGTCATGACGATATTATAGACAACACATTGAGTAGATTTGTGTCCAAAGTTATGAAATTAGAAACATTGGCCATTAAAGAAATTCCTGCGATTATCAAATCCACCGACCAAGTGATTGTAGTTTCCATTGACATTAATTCTTGAGGCAAATTGAGAATGATTTACCTGCAGTTGGTTGTAGCTTCTATTCATCCTTGAAGTAGATTGACCCTGATTTACCTGGTGATCCACTTTATGCCTTTGCTGACGATTGTCAACTTGTTCACTTCTCCTTGCTACATCAAGATAACTTTTGGAGGTCGATGGCTTCTGTGCTTGAGATGCTTCTTCAATATATCCAAGACCGGTCTTGATTAGAGGAGAACGCTGCACTTTGATAATCTCATCTAAAGTTTCATATCCTTTAAAAAATCTAAGATTAAGAGCTTTTTTTTTTCTCAATATCTTTTCGAAGTCCCACAATTTCACATTCTAACTTTTCATTGTGTTTTTCCTTTTCAGCAAGTTAGAATGTCATAGTATCTATAATCATACTCTTTTCTTCTAAACAAATTTTAAGTTTAGAAATTTCTTCATAGAGACCATCTTCATCTATAGCATCCAAGAAATCATCATCTTCAAAAGCCATCAAAAGTATATAATCGTTACCCTGTTCATCTTCATCACTATTTGAAAATCCATCACTGTCTTCATGTGTAAAATAGCTCTTCTTACTTACGTTTTTTTCTTTGTTACATTTAACTGGTTCCTTACCTTTATCAAGCTTATCTTTATGAGGACATTTGGTTGCATAGTGACTGACTCTTCCACAAGCAAAGCATTTGAAGGGTAGCTTACCTCTCAATCTTCTAGAACACCGTTGAAGGTTCTTGACAAAGTTTGATTCTTCCTCTCCTTCTGACGTATGTACTGACTCATTGTATTCTCCTTTTCCTAAAGCCTTGAATGCATCTTCTCTCATGTTGGATGGACCCCATTTTCTCCTTTTGAAATCAGTTAGAATACCATGCAGCTGTTACATGGTAATACTCTAAAGATTCTACTTTTCTTCTATGGAAGAAACTTTTGATTGAAACTTAGAAGACAAAGATCTCAGAACCTTTTCAACTAAAGCAACTTCTTTTATCTCTTCACCCAATTTTTTCATGTGATTAACAATCTCATCTATACGTAAAAAAATAATTAGCCACACTTTCATCATTTTTCATTCTGAGAGTTTCATATTGATCTATGAGAGATTGTAGTTTTGCACATTTTACCTGATCATCTCCTTCATAACTTAGAATGATCTTGTCCCATATTTCTTGGGTGGTTTTGAGATGCATAACCTTGATGAATTCTAATTGTGATAGACTCCCCAATAGAGTATTGACAACATTTGCATTTGTTTCATACTACTTTTCACCAGTCGTATATGTAGGAGTTATTGATGGAAATGCATATCCTCCTTCCACGATATCCCAGACTTCTGTGCCAAGAGATTGAAGATAGGTTTTGGTTCTTACCTTCCAATCGATGAAGTTGCTCCCATCAAATATTGGTGGCCTAATGTATGCCTCTTTTTCATAGTTTCTCATGATGATAAATATTCCTACAAGCGATCAAGCTTCTTTTGAAGGACCTGCTCTGATACCAATTGTTGGAAATAATACTGAGAGGGGGGGGTGAATCAGTATTAGTAATTTAGCAAATTTTCATTTCCATAAACAAATTGATATACACTAGTTTTGTTAATTAAACCTGCGTATATATGCAACTATGTTTAGAGAAAAATGTGTATATCTTGCAGACTTCTAATTTAGTTAGCTGATCTTAATCTGTGCATTAGAACCATAAAAAAGTAATCAAGTCTAGTAAACAGTATAGGAAATCACACACATTAACACAATATATAAGGTGGAAACCCAATGTGGGTGAAAACCACCTGCTCCAATTCGTCTCTATCTTCTTTTAATAAGAAACTTCCTTTTACAATATTACTGTACTGGTGCAGTCTTATACGAGTATGCAGGCTTCTATCTGCAAAAGGCTGCAACCTTCTCTCGTTCTCTAGCTTCTCGTGGAAGGGAGCTACAACCCCCTTAGCTCTTGTACTAGCTGATGTACTAGTACGTAGGTGTTGACCTACATAAGGCTACAAACTTCTCTTTTCTTCCAGAGACCACGTTCCATAAATTTTCAGACTGGATCCATCAATAACATCAATCAAACATCAAATATATCTTCATCAACCAAGTGACTTTGACGGGTTATTTTCTAGTTTCACTGGCAGTGAAGAAATGTTTGTGTTCCTAAAGTGACTCTATCGGGGTAGTTTCTAGGCCTGTTGCCAGCAGAGCAATGCCAGAGATGTAAAACTCATAGTTTGATTGTTTTTAACTCGCCATATTATATATTACCCTTACTTAGATCAACAACAAAATGATATGTATTTCTTTTTGTTGTGTTACGTCGAATAGTGGAACTAGGAAACCTATATCTTTAACTAGGTAAGAATGGGGAGCTAAGGTAACCCATTGATTGGATCAATTCTTCCTTGAGAATTGAGACTTTGTGCCTAAATGAAACCATTACAGAGAAGCTTAGGTTCTCCCAGTGTGTCTCCAAGTGTTTATCGTTGCGACAACAAACCTCTAAAAATTTGTCCTAAATCGATTTTGGATCCTACATGAATCATCCTTTCAAGCCCTTTATTCTCGCCACGTTCCTCGATTTTCTATTTGTGTGTTTTCTCCTAGTGTTGAATCCTCCTAATTCAATTTTTCCTAAGTGTCGTTAGATAACCATTAGATGAACTTATGTTATTTGGTCTATGGTTAGGTGACCACATGACCTTATTTCACTTAGAAAATTTCCATTTCCCCATGCACACACTCGAAAAGCACTCAAAAGCACAAAAACAGTAGACAAAGGCAAGGAAATCACCCACAAAGGAAAAAGAGCACTCCAAGTTGGTGAAGACATGTGCTTGAGTTGAGTGCACTCCTTCGATCTAAATAAGTGTGCCCTCCTTGAGCTCACTCCTTTATGTGGACAAAGTATACACTACTTGGGTGCACTCCTTCTTTTTGAAGACATGCACTCTTCATGGGTGCATGCATGAGCATCTTATTGCATGTGGGAACACTCCTAGGAAATAGGAGCCCACATAAATTCCCTTAACTAATTCTTTCACTCATTGACAAGTGGCAATCATGAATGAATTTATTTTTCATGTAGATCCTTTTAAATATACCTAATCATTCCTTTACATAATCATCCTCATCTGAGTTGAGCACAAAGCTATGGATCAAGAAACGCTTCATTAACCAACGTTACAAATAACTTTTGCATATTCAATATAATCATTACCTTTCATGATTTCATTGTCTTTCTTTCTTTTCTTGTTGTCATTTCTTTGTCCTCATTTGAGTTGAGCACATAGCTGTGGATCAAGAAACTCTTCATGAACCAGCGTTACAGATAAGTTCTGTATGTTGAATATAATCATCACCTTTCATGATTTCATTGTCTTTCCTTCTTTTCTTGTTGTCATTTCTTTGTTTTTTAGTTTATTTTCTGGCATTTCTATTCAATATCCATTATGCAAGTGTTAATCTATTGTCACATGCTAAAACTCTTCACATTCTTCAACCCTTCAAATTTTACCATGATTACGAAAACAACTATATAGGTTTGTAGATTCTTCTTCTCCTCACTTTTATCATGAAATATTATTGTTAACTTGTTTATGAAATTTCAATAGGTAGAGTGTACTTCTAGAACTCGAAGCTTGATCAACCTTGAAAACTACACCCAAAACAACAAAGTTTTCCTCTTGAGTTCACTTCTTCACCAAAAATAATTCCACCCTCCCGTGAGTGCATGAGCACACCATGAAGACTCGAAGCACTTTCCTTCATCCCTTTGGCATGTGCTAGTGTGCCCTCCTTTCCTTTGAGCGCATGACCACATTGTGAAGCCCCAAAGGCTTGTTAACATGTTCCTTCATCTCTTTGTAGCGCGCCAGTGTGCCCTCTCTCTCTCCTTGATCATACGACCGCAATGTGAAGGCCTGAAGGCAATACAACCCACCTCTTTGAAACTTCACAGTACACCAGTGTGCCCTAGATGGTTTTCTTCACTTACTTAAGTGCATGAGAGCATTACAAATCCCTTCATGACCCTTGATATTTCATTGTGCTTTGAAAGTGATACACCATTGTTTGCAGGCCTATTTCCTTATGCATGCAAGTGATTTTGTGTTGTTGTTGATAGATTTTCATGATTAGTTAACTTTGATGGATCTTTACACATGATTTGCAAGTATTTTTTCATAGTTAGGTTTATTTAAGGTAATATTATCATTATGAGTGTGTTTCCACAAACTAGTGTCCAAGTTATAAGTATTCTCACACTTTCATTATCTATTGGATCCATGCCTCCCCATAAAGTGGCCTCCAAAGAAGTCTTGGAAGCAAGCACTGAGGAACATGTTGAATTTACCAGGCCATCCATTCTGATATATCTAGATACATAATGTTTTATTTATAATACTACATAGGTCACATGGATAAATATATACAACACATTCATTTATAAAAGTTTTGTTAATGATTTGGAGGACTTACAAGTGTACATCAATATAAAGAGGTCTAGAATGCATAGGATTGAACATAGATTCATGTCATCCCATGTGCAGAAGTGATTGAGTGGATCATACGAGACTCTTATCTTGTGATTCATTGTCAGAGTGGAGTTCAAATTGCCACTTATTATTGACAAGACATGAAAACATACAAAAATATGCTTAGGCCCACAAAATATGCAACTAATGACTTCTACACTAGATGTCTTGACCTTGGCACAAGCAACATTATCATATATTGGTGTCTATAGCCTACTAACTTTTTCCATCATCCATTCATAGTTTATCTGACTAAGATCCTCATAGATGTATATAAGTATTTGATAACCATGTGTGTTCAGTTGCAAGGGTTCAAGAACATTGAGGTATTTGAAGAAAAAATCATATATATGCTCAATATGGTGGTAACTTGTGGAAGATTCTTCAATTGGGAATATATATTTTCATTTGAGTTCCAACATCATGTGGGGTAGGAAAAACCATCTTCGAGGGTGAACCAAGTACCATAATTCTACATGTTTGCATTTTTTTGAGAAAGAATTTTTACACAGTATGTGTTCCCAACAATGTACTAGAACTAGACCCCTGAGAACAAGTTCCCAATTTACCATCACTACAGAGTGTTATCATAATTAAGCTTTAGAGGCACATATGATAGGTTGGTTGAACAATTCTTTGTACTTATATTTCATATGATATTCAAGATCAATCCTCCTTGCATGATTGATTAGGTGAAGCATTTTTTGGGAAAATACTAAGAGGGGAGTAGGTGAATCAATATTTATAAACCAATAACTTTTTCCATTTCATAATTAGATTTGTATATGCTACATCAGTGAAGGGAACTTGTGTGTGCACACAACTGTTATTAAGGAAACCAACATATATCCAGTGAACTTATGATTCAATTAATTCATCATATGTTGATATTTAATCAATGCATCAGTACTTTATTAACCATTAAATAGTAACCATGTGTAGTAATAATAGAGTAAACCATCACTCATGAACACCAAGATTTAAGGTGGAAACCCAATGCAGGAGAAAAACCACCTGTTGTTATCATCTTTGACTTCTTTTAATATAAGAAAAGCATGTTTATAATCTTCTACTGGTGCAGAATCGTAAGTAGGTACCTACATGTAGAAGTCTACAACCTTCTCTCGTTCTTTAGCTTCTATTGGAAGGGAGCTACAACCCCCTAGCTCTTGTACTAGTCGATATGTTTACCAGTATGTAGGTGCCAAACTACAGAAGGCTCCAACCTTCACTCGTTCTCCAATTGCTACTTGAAAGGATCTCCAACGCCCTGGCTCTTGTACTAGAGGATATGTTTACCAGTACATAGGCATCGGCCTATAGAAGGCTACTACCTTCACTCTTCCTCCAAGGACCATGTTTCATAAATTTTCAGACTGGATACTCCTGGTACATAACAACAACATATGAAGGCTACATTTCATACAATTTTCATATTGGACCCATCAATAACATTGAATCTTAAAATCAATCACCACTGCAATACAATCAATCATTGAAACCCATCATCTCTAAAGAAAATCACAATCAATCAATCTGAATAATCAGATCACGGTCACTAGAACATAGAGTTGAACCCAGAATGTTGCATCAACAACCAAAACCAACTGCAACTTCAAACATCATATTTCATAATATATACCCTACTTAGAAGTGCCAAACCAACGTATATACCTACCTTCAGCAAGGCAAACCAACGTATAGATATGAAAATAACAATTCATAACTTCACATCTATTCCAGACATCAGACATACTTGGATCATAACGTTTAAAGGATAAAACATGCATTAGCACTCGAATCTAGCCAATCCATTATCAAACCACATAATAATAAGCCATTTCATGTTTCATGATCCTAATCCATCATTGGATATCATCCATAATCAACCACTCATATGCATAAATAGTTCAGATCAAGCAAAGCATCAAAAACCCATAACATGCATATTTTCTTTCTTATTTAAATATTCATAAGATATTCATTTCTTGTACACTTTAGCCCTTTGATCTTCTCCTTCTTATATACTCAGGTCCTTTTCCAATACCTTAGACCAAAACCATAGTTATGCTACTGGTATTCTTTGATGGTATCAATATTATTTTTTGCGCTCATTACCATGGGTTAATACCATGATAGGAACTCCTAGTTTTCCATCCCATACGCACTTTTCCTTCTGTGAAAGTGTGTGCATACGTATACACTCTTTTTGTTTTGTGTACTCGCTTGTATATGTGACTTCGAATAGGTGAATGAGTGTATACTTCTTAAACCATTCTCTTTCTTCAATCTATGGATTATGATCTATAATCCTTTGTTGTTAACCTGTTGCACTATAAACTACCATCATTCATCATATATGTGAGCTCCCATCAAGGACAACACCTATATCATAATGCCAACAATCTCCCCATTTGGACTTGATGGAAACCATATTGGTGTTTATTAAGTCAAGTTGTAGAACCTATTAGATATATCAAAAAACACTAAGATACTCTCCCCCTTTGACATAAAGGGAAAAGGGCCAACCAATATATTCTCCCCCTTAGAGATGCACTATGCTGTCCATGCTCCCCCTAAGCACATGCAGAGTCAACAAAGATATTTTTCAATAGAATAACATGACTCTATAACTCATCTATGTGAGTATGACCTGCCTGTCACTAATGACTCATACATACATCAATCACCCAACCAAGTGGGGATATACCAAATGTTCATACATCACTGAAAGATTATTACATCATCCTTCCCATGCATAGTGGCTTTACAAATTACATCAGAGGTCTTTACATGACCTTTACATCAAATGATATACATGAAATTTACAACAAGGACCAGCAATCTAAACAAGACCATAATAGTCGTCACCAACTATCATACACCCTATATGATATGCACCATAAGCATCTATCAGCAACATCAAGACCAACAACCTGTATATGTCCTTCATCAAAAGAGTGAATCGAATCAAAACAACTATGTGGATCAAGCAATATAAGTATCATGTGATATTTCATCATAGGCCATCTCTATGTTCAGAAACATAAGAATCATTATGTACCAAGGTCTTCTAAAGAAAACATAATTCCAACAATGCATTATTAGAAGCATATCATATGCTCCGCCTAAACGTGTGCAAATTGTTCATTGTCAGATCTGATGAGTGTGTTTGTCAATAAGAGTCATTAGGGTATCATCATCAACCAGTTATTCATCAAGTCTTTAGTAACTTATGAGTGCCAAAAGCACTTCTACATATCATGAACAGGCTGTAATCATCATCAATCAGAACAAAAAAAGATAATTGATAATTGAATGAACCATATCAGACCCATTTTCTTTAGTCTATCCCACTGCTTCTTCATCAAACAAACATATACATGATTTTGTAGCTTCTAGCTCATGTATATATGTGACTTGTCTTCATGATAACTGTGTTAGAGAATTAAAACACTGAACTTTCATAGTTTCAATTCCTCTTGAGTATGTTTTGTCTGTATACTGAGTTATGCCACATCTTTTTTACTGTAATTCCTTCTTCTTCCATACCATGGAGTGTGATGGTGTTTGTTCCGTTTGGTATGTTGGTTGAAATTTTCTGCTGGATTCTTCTGCTATATGCCAAACTTGTTACAAGTATAATATCTTATATGTTTTGTATTCCTTCTATAGCAATCAATGGGTTTGTGACCAAAGAAATTGAAAGAAAAACAATATCCCTTAACGTACCTGGAAGCTGATGATCTTTCTGTGACACGATTATTAGATTGAAACATTTTACTTCTGCATCTAGCTGCAACATGTCCAAAATTATGACATCTAAAACATTCAACATTATTCATTTGATTAACACATCCATAGTTAGGAGTAAATGATTTTATTTGAATACTTTATTTCCCTGGTTGTTGATGGGGTTGAACTCTTATCTCCTGGTTCATAATTTCATAATTTTCATTAGATTTCCTTGCCTCAACTTGTGAGCTAGATTCACATTCAATAGTTCCATGAAACCAAGACCCATTTTGATTGTAGGATACATTTAACTACTAAGAATGTTGTCCAAAATCTTATTACTATCTTGAAATCGTAACAATTTATCCTTTTAAGCTAATTTACCTTTTAAGATATTTACCTCAACCTGATATTACTCTTCCTTTTCAAAATATTTCTTCTTCATAATTTCTTCAACCTTCTTTCCTTCTTCCACTTGTTGTCTTAATTTGAGAATCTCATTTTATTATTCTTCATCTTCCTTAGGTAGTTCATTCTGATTATTTGAATTTTCAACATATTCTTTTAAAGAGACGATCGCAGCTTGAAGACTTCCATAGTAACTAGAACTATCTTTAAGTCTATTGATTGTTGTGCTCTTTTCATTTACTTCATTTCTTAATGATGTCACTTCATCCTACAACTTTTCATTGATCTTCCTTTTCCTTGTAATGCTTCCTTACTTTGTTTCCTTCCTCCCACTGAGCTTTTAATTTGATAACTTCTTCTTTGAAGGCACACTCACTTTTGTTTATAGATCTTGTTGATCTCTAACTTTATCTGTGAATCTTTTAACTTATGCCTCTATATTTCTTTCACTTTCAATGCCAATATCTTCAACATTTCATCAACAGGGAAAAGCATCACCAGAAGACTAAAATTTTTTACCAAATACTTCTTTTGTTTGTTCATCTTCAATATGAGGTGATTTTGAATATGAATACTTTCTTCTACCTAATGGAAAATTGTCTCTCCTTCTATCATTGTTCCTTTGAGATGTTTTCTTCTTCTTAGGTGCTTTCTTCTTTTTCTTCTTTACCATTTTCTTGACGGATCTCCTTCAAGCGATCAAATTTCTGCCAAAGGACATTCTCTGATACCAATTGTTGGGAAAAATAATGGGAGGGGGGTGGTGGGCGAATCAATATTTACAAATCAACAACTTTTTCCATTTCATAATCAGATGTGTATATGCTACTTCAGTGAAAGGAACTCACGTGTGCACGCAACTGTGATTAAAGAAAAAATCATATATCCAATGAACTTATGCTTCAGTTAATTCATCATATGTTGATCTTTAATCAGTGAATCAATAGTTTATTAACCATTAAATGGTAACCATGTGCAGCAATAATAGAATAAACCATCAAACACATGAACACTAAGAGGTAAGGTGTAAACCCAATGCGAGAGAAAAACCACCTGCTGCTATTGTCTATGTCTTCTTTAAATATAACAAAAACCTGTTTACAATACTGTACTAGTGCAGACTCATACCAGTACACAGGAACCCACCTAAAGAAGGCTACAACCTTCTCTCATTCTTTAGCTTCTACTGGAAGGGAGCTACAACCCCCCTAGATCTTGTACTAGCCTATATGTTTACCAGTGCATATGTGTCGACCTGTAAAAGGCTCCAACCTTCACCCGTTCTCCAGCTACTACTGGAAGGGAGCTCTAACCCACTAGCTCTTTTACTGGTAGATATGTTTAACAGTACTTAGGCGTCGGCCTACAAAAGGATACTACCTTTACTCTTCCTCGAGGCACCACGTTTCATAAATTTTTAGAGTCCATAATCCTAGTACACAACAACACAATATGAAGGCCATGTTTCATCCAATTTTCATACTAGACCCATCAATAACATTGAAGCTCAAAATCAATCACCACTACAATACAACCAATCATTGAAACCTATCAACTCTGAAGAAAATCACAATCAATCAATTTGAACAATCAGATCATTGTCACGACATCACAGAGTTGAACCCATAACACTGCAACAACAAGCAAAACCAACTCCAACTTCAAACATCATATTTTAGAATATATATGCTACTTATAAGTGTCGAACCAGCATGTATACGTGCCTTCACCAAGGTGAGCCAACATATAGATCTGCAAATAATAATTCATAACTTCGCATCTATACCAGACTTCAGACATACTTAGATCATAACATTTAAAGTACAAAACATGCATTAGCACTCAAATCTAACCTATTTATTATCAGACCAGATAATGATAATTCATTTAATGTCTCATGATCTTGATCCATCATTGGATCTCATCTATCATCAACCACTTAGGTGCATACATAGTTCAGATGAAGCAAAGCATCAAAAACCCATAACATGCATATTTTTATTTTTTATTTAACTCTTCATAAGATATTCATTTCTTGCACACATTAGCCCTTTGATCTTGTCCTTCTTATATACTTAGATCATTTTCCAATACATTGGACCAAACATAGTTATGTTGCTGGTATTCTTTGATGGTATCAATATTCCTCTCTAAGCTAATTACCATGGGTCAATACCATGGTAGGAACTCCTATTTTTCCATCCCATATGCACTTTTACTTATGTGAAAGTGTGTGCATATATATATGCAACTTCGACTAGGTGAACCAGTGTATACTTTGCAGACCATTCTCATTATTTAATTTATGGATTCTTATATGTATTCCTTTGTTGTTAACCTATTGTATCATGAAATTCCATCATTCATCATATATGTTAGTTTCCATCAAGGAGAACAACTCTATCATAATGCCAAAAATTTCCCCTTTTAGACTTCATGGTAACCATATTGGTGTTTATTACATCAAGCTGTAGAAACTGTTAGATATATCAAACAAAACCAAGATAATCTCCCCCTTTAACATCAAGGGATGGGGGACCAAGATATTATCCCCTTTAGAGATGCACTATGTTGTCCATGCTCCCCCTGAGCTCATGCAGAGTTTGCAAAGATATTTTCAATAGAATAACATGACTCTATAACTCAACTGTTATGAAACCTGGTCAAAAAAAGATATAAAAGACAGATCAACTCCTTAGAAATAAGCCTCTTCAAGGGGGCAACCTCCTTTACATTACACAAATGAACAATTCTTGGATGATACAAATGACAAGACCTCCTTTCTATATATAGGAGTCTATGGGGTCATAATATAATCAGAGCCGACATAACAATAATAATGTAAGGGCACAATAATAATAATAGTGGGCTTCTATGGGGCACAATAATAACAATATGGGGACTACATGGGCACAAAAATATAATAAGGGGGTTGTACTAATAACAATAACGGGTTACACTAGTAGTATAGGGACCTAACATGCCCCTCTCCTTCAAAAAGTGTTGTCCTCAACTCTTGAGTAGTTCTTGTTGCTTCCGTATAAAATTATTGTCCTCCCATGTGGAATATTCAACGGGTAAGTTATTCCACTTGATGAGATACTCTGAAATTCATCGATTTCATAGTTGTCAGGTTCTTGTTTCTGTGACTGCTCCAGGTTCCAATATGATTTTTCCTTCCTCGTCAAGTTCTAGCAATATTGTTTGAACTTGGATCTTCTAAAACTTTTGAATGAGTGGCCCCACTTCTTTATCCTTCTTCCATTCATCGCTTTCTTCATTTATCCAATTTGGTTCGATAATAGAAATAGAATAAAACAATGCTTCCAAATCCTCATCCTTTCTTGAGAGTGCATCTACAAGAACATTTTTATTCCCTTTGTTGTAGATGATTTCAAATTCATAACCCAACATATTTGTGACCCATTTTTTCTATTCTTCTAAAGATAATCTTTGTTCTAAAAAGTATTTAAGACTATCATGATCCTTTTATACCTTGAAGTGTCTTCCCATTAGGTAAGGTCACCATTTCGTAAGTTCATGTAGTATTGCCAACATTTGCTTCTCATAAATAGCTTGCTTGAGATGTAGCCGTAAAAATAAACAATCGCCTACATCAAAACTTCTTTCATTGCAATGTTGATATGCCTGTTGTTTCATTCGATTTTGCACCAAAGTGGCATTATATTTTAAAAGTTGGAGAACTTGTTGTTGATGCTCTATGTGATCTTTCACTGCTTGAATCGTTTTCTTCTTGATATATGTCCTTCTGTATTGAGAGTTTGAGGAGTGGTAATTTCTTCCAATGCATTACAAGATATGGCTAGATTCATTTCTTGATGCTCGATGTGATGTTTCAATTCTTGAACATTTTTCTTCTTCATATTTCCTTCTATATTGAGAGTTTTAGGAATGGTAGTTTCTTCCAATGCATTACAATATATGGTCAGATTCATTTCTTGATGCTCGATGTGATCTCTCACTTCTTGAACCTTTTTCTTCTTCATATGTCCTTCTATCTTGATAGTTTGAAGAGTGGTAGTTCTGGCCAATGCATTACAAGATATGGTTCGATTCATTTCTTCTTTCTTGATGTGATATTTCACTTCCTGAACCTTTTTCTTCTTGATATGTCCTTATATCTTGAGAGTTTGAGGAGTGGTAATTCTTGCCAATGCTTTACAAGATATGGTCAGATTCATTTCTTCTTTCTCAGTGGTTGGATCCTCATGTATATCCTCTTATTTTGATGTTTCTTGATCCTTTTCTTCCTCCTCTTCATAATCTATGTAAAATAATTTCTTCTCAGGACACTTATGACCTTTAGTACATTTGCTATCACAACTGTGACAAAGCCCTTTTTCTCTTTTTTCTTCCAATTGTTGTGGTGTAACCCTTGTAGGTTGTGGAAGGCTAGGAGAAACAACACTACCGTCTTTATAGTTGTGAGGGTTAGACTTCCTCGTTGCCATAATTTTTCTTTCCACTTTGTAACAAAGCCCTTTTTCTCTTTTTTCTTTCCAATTGTTGTGGTGTTTATCTAAAGAAGGTGTTGCTCTTTGTATCCTCATACTGTGCTATAATTTTCTCCGTGAAAATTTACCACGTAACAAGTGGTTTACAAGAACAAAGCCATTTATACCATAAAATTGATCTTGTTCTAAATATGAATACGCAATACATACCTTTTGTAATAGTGGTACACCATGTAGATCAAAATATTTCTCCATCTGTAGTATCCAATTTACCAGATCCTTGCCATCAAACTTCCTCATTTTGATTTTTCTTGATTTTAGGAGCTCGGCCTTGAAAAGACTAGGACTCTGTAATTTTGGATCTTTAAGTTTTGAAATTTCTTCCTGTGGTAACCCTCTGAGTAGTCTTTCTAACCTTGCAAGTCTGGTCAAGATTGGATTCTCCAATGAACGGTTATGCCAAATCTTCCACAATGACATATGTATAGACTAGTTCAGTAGAGAAAACTTGTGTGACATGCTGCAGGTCATTGTTTCAACCTTAGGTTCTGAAAATGGTACCCAAAAACCTACAGCCTGTCCTCTTTCTGTAACATCTTACGAAAATTCAAGTTGATGCTCTGAGAGAAATTTATGATGATTTTTCCGAGGTGACCTATTTGGAATGTAATTCGGGCGTCTACAAAAACCCTAACTTCCTTAGATTATATCTCCAAAAATATAGTGATACAAGATCCAAAATTCAGAGACAAGGTTTAGCAAGATTTCTTCCCAAATGGGTTTTATTTTTTTCTTCTAAAATGTCGCATAAAAAAAATTATAGTGAAAATTCCATGATGGCCTATTTGGAGTAGCGAAACCCTAGAATCCAAAGCTTTGATACCAAATGTTATGAAACGAGCTCACAAAAAGATAGAAAAGGCAGATCAATGCCTTAGAAATAAGCCTCTTCAAGGGGGAAACCTCCTTTACACTTCAAAAATGAACAATTCTTGGATGATACAAATGACAAGACCTCCTTTCTATATATATGTGTCTAAGGGGTCATAACATAATCAGAGTTGACATAACAATAATAATGTAAGGGCACAATAATAATAATAGTGAGCTTCTATGGGGAACAATAATAACAATATGGGGACTACATGGGCACAAAAATATAATAAGGGGGTTGTACTAATAACAATAAGGGGTTACACTAGTAGTATAGGGACCTAACATCAACTATGTGAGTATGACCTACCTATCACCAATGGCTCATACATACATCAATCACCCAGCTAAGTGGAGATATACCAAATGTTCATACATGACTGAAATATTATTACATCATCCTTCCCATGCATAGTGGGTTTAAAAATTACATAATAGGTCTTCACATGACCTTTACATCAAATAATATACATGACATTTATAACAAGGAACAACGATCTAAACAAGACCATGATAGTCATCAGCAACTATCATACACCATATATGATCTGCATCATAAGCATCTGTCAGCTACATTAAGATCAACAACCAATATATGTCCATCTAAAGAGTCAACTAAATCAAAACAACTATCTGGATCAAGCAATATAAGTATCATTTGAGATCTCATCATAGGCCACCCCTGTCTTCAACAACATAAGCATCATTATGTATGAAGGTATTCTAAAGAAAAAACATAATACTAAAAATGCATTATTATAAGAATATCATGTGATCCCCCTGAACTTGTGCCAACTATTCACTATCAAATATGATCATTGTATTTTTCAGTAAGAGTGATGAGGGTACATCATAAACCAGTTATTCATCAAGTCATTAATTCCTTCTACTTCCATACCTTCGAGTCTGATGATGCTTATTCCTTTTCGTATGTTGGTCGAAATTTTCTCCTGCATCCTATTGTTGTATGCCAAAACTTGTTACAAGTATAATATCTTATATGTTTCATATTCCTTCTATAGAAATCAATGGGTTTGTGACCAAACATATTGCGAGAAAAACAACATCCCTTAAAGTACCTCGAATATGATGATATTTTTGTGAGATGATTATTAGCTTGAAACATTTTACTTATGCATTTCATTGCAACATGTCCAAAATTATGACTTCTAAAACATTCAACATTATTCATTTGTGAGAAGAGCTTCGGCATAAATCACATGAAGGTCTTTTTCATGTGATTTACGCCGAAGCTCTTCTCACAACTATGATGAATCACATAAGCCTCAATTCTGCAATTATTCATTTGATTAACACTTCCATAGTTAGGAGTAAACGATTTTCTTTGAATACTTTATTTCCTTGGTTGTTGACTACGTTGACCTCTTATCTCCTTGTTGATCATTTTAGAATTTGCATTAAAGCTCCTTGCCTCATCTTGTGAGCTAGATTCACCTTCAATAGTTTCATGAAAACAAAGACCAGTTTTGATGGTAGGAGACCTTTGAATACTAATAATATTTTCCAAAATCTTAGTACTATCTTCAAATCGTAACAATTTATCCTTGTCTACTAATTTACCTTTTACGATATTTACCTCAACCTGATATTGCTCTTCCTTTTCCAGATATTACTTCTTCATGATTTCTTCAACCTTTCTTCCTTCTTCCACTTTTTGTCTTAATTTGAGAATCTTATTTTCTTGTTCTTCATCTACTTTAGGTAGTTCTTCGTTTTTCTTATTTGAATTTTCGAGGTCTTGTTTTAGAGAGACGATCTCAGCTTCAAGACTTTCATAGTAGCTCGATCTATATTTAAGCCTATTGATTTTTGTACTCTTTTCATTTGCTTCATTTCTTAATGATGTCACTTCATCCTACAACTTTTGACATTGATTTTCCTTTTCCTTGACTACTTCCTTACTTTGTTTCCTTCCTCTAACTGAGCTTTTAATCTGATAACTTCTTTTTTGAAGGCACACTACCTTTTTTTAAATTTATCTTGTTGATATCTAATTTTATATGTGGGTCTTTTAACGTCTGCCTGTATATTTCTTTCACTATCACTTTCGATATCTTCAACATTGCATGAATAGAGAAAAGTATCAGTACAAGAAAAAAAAATTTCACCTGGCACTTCTTTTATTTCATCTTCAATTTGAGGTGATTCTGAATCTGAATAGTTGCTTCCACCTAATGGCCAATTATCTCTCTTGCTGTCACTATTCCTTTGAGATGTCTTTCTCTTCTGGGGTGCTTTCTTCTTCTGCTTCTTTCCCACTTTCGCGACGAATCTCCTTAAAGCGATCAAGCTTTTGCCAAAGGACCTGCTCTGATACCAATTGTTGGGAAAACTACTAAGACGTGGGGGGGGGGGGTGAATCAGTATTTACAAATTAATAACTTTCTCCATTTCGTAATCATATTTATACATGGTACTTAAGTGAAGGGAACTCATGTTTGCATGCAACTATTATTAAGGAAACGAGCGTATATCCAGTGAACTTATGATTCAATTAATTCATAATATATTTATCTTTAATCAGTGCATTAATACTTTATTAAGCACTAAATAGTAACCATGTGAAGTAATAACACAATAAACCATCGCACATAAGAAAACAAACGAACACCAAGATTTAAGGTGGAAACCCAATGTAGGAGAAAAACCACCTATTGTTGTCATCTTTGCCTTCTTTTGATATAATAAAAACATGTTTACAATGTTGTATTAGTGTAGACTCATACAGATATGTAGGCATCCACCTTCAGAAGGCTACTACCTTCAATCTTCCTCCAGGAATCACGTTTCATAAATTTCTAGACTAGATAATCCTTGTACACAATAATAGAATATGAAGGCCACGTTTCATCCAATTTTCATACTAGACCCATCAGTAACATTGAAGCTCAAAATCAATCACCACTACAATACAATCAATCACTGAAACTCATCAACTCTGAAGAAAATCACAATCAATCAATCTAAACAATGAGATTACTATCATCAGAACACAAAGCTAAACCTAGAACTTTGCATCAACAATCAAAACCAACTACAACTTCAAACATCATATTTTAGAATATACACGCTACTTAGAAGTGTCGAACCAGTGTGTATACGTTCCTTCACCAAGGCGAACCAACATATAGATTTGCACATAATAATTCATAACTTCGCATCTATTCCAGACTTCAAACATATTTAAATAATAACATTTAAAGGATAAAACATGCATTAGCACTTGGATCTAGACTATCCATTATGACACCACATAATGATAAGTCATTTCATGTATCATGATCCTGATTCATCATTAATCTCATCCACCATCAACCACTAAGGTGCATTCATAGTTCAGATCAAGCAGAGCATCAAAAACCCATAACATGCATATTTGATTTTTGATCTAACTCTTCATAATATATTCATTTCTTGCACACCTTAGCCCTTTGATCTTCTCCTTATTATATGCTTAGATTATTTTCCAATACCTCAGACCAAAACCATAGTTATGCTATTAGTATTCTTTGATGGTATCAATATTCTTTGTCGCACTCATTACCATGGGTCAATACCATGGTAGGAACTCCTGGATTTCCATCCCATACATGCTCTTCCTTATATGAAAGTTCATGGATATTTATATGCTCTTTTTGTTTTGTGTTCTTATTTGTATACACGACTTTGACTAGGTGAACCACTATATACTTCTTAAACCATTCTCTTTCTTCAATCTCTGGATTCTGATCAGTAATCCTTTGTTGTTAACCTGTTGCAATATGAAATGTCATCATTCATCATATATGTGAGTTGCCATCAAGGACAACACCTATATCATAATGACAACAAGAGTCACTACGAGATATCACGGATTGGTTTGTAGTGCCTGAGGGGACATACATTGGATGTTTTGGCCGTCACATATCCTCTCATATAATGTTGTGATAGATGAAAAATAAGTTGGTCATGTAGGAAGTAGAAAATCACTTGGACAAGGGATTATTAGGGGTTCTTGATAGGAGGAAGAAAGCCCCTTGGCCCACCTTCCCATTGTAAATAAAATTATATGATTTGAAGAGCCACAAGGCAACAACAACAAAAATAAAAGAGCTAGAACTCTTACACTTCGTTAATAAATACTTTCATGGATATGATCCTAGGAGAGTGTATAGGAAAAATTGTGGATGGATCAGTCATAATATGAGTTATTCTTCGACATCTACAATATAATATTATAAGATAAGGAACTCATATAATGAAAATGTGAAGGAACATCCAAGGATGGAGACCAGTTGACCCCAAGATCCACCAACTCAAGACTTGTAGGTTCAGGAGGAAGTATAGATAACCCCTCAAGAAAGGAAAGTAGCTCCCAAGAAGATGATCAGATATGATTCGATAAGCGAGATCAGCAAGAAGTTGAAAGATGATCCGTTAAACACAGGATTTATTCAAATAGAACAGGAGCAGAGGGAAGAAAAATAAGAAGAAGAGAAGAGGAACAATTATGAGTTTCTTCAAAAGAAATAAGAGGAAGAAGAATAGAGGAGAAGGATAGACGAGGAAAAATGAAGGTCATCCCAAGAGGAAGAAGCAGTGTGGAGACTAGAAGAAGAACAGTTGACTTAGGAGATAGAAGCAGAAGAGTTGGAGGAAGAATATAAAATTTAACCCATGGATGATGAACAAAGTGCTCGAGACAAACCTCCTCTCATAGGTGGTCAACTTCATTATGGAGAGATGGGGATCACACCTCCAGTGACAAACAAAGTCATGGATGTATGTAGCATGACTTTTGATCAGATTTAGAAGAGGACTGTGCAGCAGAGACATAGATACTTTTTGAAGGATCCTTAGAATCCAGTCTCAATTGCTACACATAAGGTGATAACTATCAACAATAGAAGAAATCCTAGGACAATCATGGTGGCAAATGTCATTTTTTCCACAAAAACATAGGAAAGCTTTGAATATCTACTAAGTGAGAATGGTATACTAATGAAGGAACTTGCTGCTATGAAGAAACATGTAAAGCATATGCACGAGAGAATTAATAGTTGTCATCGCAAAGCTTCAACACCGCAAAATGGAAATTAGCCTTGCATGAATAACTAGGGCCAATGGATGACACAATGGCATGAATATAGGATGATATGATACTTATATAATAGGTGGTGGCTCCACTCATTAGCATCCAGAAGAAAGAACAAGAAGTGGAAAAACTCTTGAAAGTAGAAAACAAAGCAGTTGACCATCTTTCGGAGGGGCTTCCATGTATCCAAATACTCCACAACATTTGGAGAAGAAAGACAATATTTTCATAGAGAGATAGATACTTCAGTTGAGACTCCACCATTAGAACGACATGCATCTTGGAGAAAATTCAATTATTACTATTGCTGCCTATAATCAACTGCATAACGGTTTCATGTGTCTAACACAAAAACGTGGTATGCTAACAATAGGAACACTTGAAGTAGTCAGAGGTAGAGAAGTCATTTTTCAGGAGATCATGCAATATATTTAACAAATGAAGAAAGCAACAAAAGACAAAGGCTTGGATATGACCAAGGATATTATTCAGTAGTATGCCATCACATGATTCAAAGCCCATATGAAACTTTCATGGCTATGTAATATTGTAAAGTCAAGATCCAAGACCATATTGATGGAGGAAATGGAGATGAAGATGCGCTACATAACAGAGTTGCTATTTCAGGTAAAAGCCATCTCAAAAGAGTCAAAAGCATGGAACATTTACATTACAAATCAACTCCATGAGGAAGAAAATGATTTATCAATTTGATGAGAATTTGTACCATTATCAGTTTTGTCTTATTAGGCCACGATGTAATATGTATTTTTTCTTATCTAATGAATGGTATGATATGAAGTGCATGGGGGACATGTGGAATATAAATAGTCACATATGGAATTTAATAATTCATGAATATAATATGAATAGTCATAGAGTTGACGAGTCATGATGAAGCTCAAAGGTCATGGTTTTTTGTTATAAATATCTCCTCATAACTCAAGCTAAAGGCTTGGATTATTAGAGTCTTTTCTTGGTTTCTCTTGTAGTACATAGGATATATATCGTCTTTGGAGAAGAAATTTGTGGCTTCATGTTCATGTACTAGATATAGTGTTTCATCCATGTCACAATGTACTCGGAATCTTGCATTCATAATTAAAAGCTCTATGAGCCAACATCTCTTTGTACATGTATCATGGATATAGTAGGAATATTCTTGGTATGTTTATGATATATGTTCATTTGATTACATACAAGGCTAATGAACTATTTCATTACTTAGATATGTTTATTACATAATAGGTGTTTTTATGTTTTCATGATTGTTGTTTATTATGTGGTCTAATATGCAGGTAATAAACAAGCCTTTCTCTTCACTCTCAGGTCCCCCTTTAGGACAGTACTATTAGTTTTATAACTCATTTGATTTAACTAATCATGGAAGTTCCCCCATACACCTTACATTGGGTGTCTCACAAAGCATCCATACTTGATCCCCAATGTGGTCTTGTGATCTCTTGTGTATGTGTAACCAAGGTATACCTTTGAAACCTTTCCAACAGTGGATGAACTGTATGCCTGTATAGGAGTTCTACACCAAATGATGTGAGTTCCAATTGGGACTTCACATCGAGGAGATTCCATTACACTGCTGGCAGCATCTAGCACTGCTAAGAGGTTTAAAACATTATGGGAGAATTTTGAGGCATCAAAATACATTTTTTAGGGGTTAGTATTTGTTTCTTTATTACTGCACCATTTTCTAATATGTTACACACAATGGCCTTTCCAACAATGCATGAATCATGTCATCAAATTCCTTATGCAAAAGTTATGATACCTAGAAGTTGATCTTCCTATTTTCACCACCATAATTCATAACAATGCCATGTCAACCCCCATTATTCATGAAAGTGGAGCTAGACATGTGATTATGATGAAAAATACTCCATCAGAATATATATTCTAACTCTGGTTAAGGGTGGAGGTAGCCAAACCTAACCACTAGTAGGATATCAAGTTGTGTTATAACCACACCACTAGGAGGAAAAGGGATACCATTCTTCCAAAGGAATTTGTTCTATAGTGAGAAAAAAAAGCCAAGAGGGATAGGAAATAGAGAAAATAAAGAGGATTTTTGCACTATAGTAGCCCATAAAATTCTTTGTACTCACAGAAGTATTTGCATTTAGAGAAGGAGAGGAGAGAAATCTCATCTTCCAGTTGGGTTTTTCTCTCGAAAGGGTTTCCCAGGTCATATCTTGTGTCAAATGTATGTTTGAGATTTCTTTCAGTAATCTCTATTTTCTACATAATTTTAAATCACATAATATGGCTATATATATATATATATATAGATATATATATATATATTAATAATATATAATATATATATATATATATATATATATAATTATATAATGATATAAAACTGTAATAGTGTTAAGAATTTCAAATTTGGTTATAATTTTATCAGATCTATTGTGACAACTATTTAGTGGAATATCAACAAAAATTTATGGATCACATGTAAATACACGATGTTTAGAATAATATTAAAACATACATCATGTAAAACATTAATATCTAAAAGTTGCAAGAAAAGGAATATATGGCTTCATAGAGGGGATAAGTAATTTCCCATGCTAGGGGACATCGATATGTTCTTAATAACATGTAAGGAAAATAATAATACACCTAGAGTTGCTTCTGTTATTTTAAGACCTTCCCCTATCCCCCACCTTGTCCCCCTAATCTGCCCCCATATTTTATGAAGATGAACGTTGGTGGAGACTCTAAAGGAAACTTAGGAATTTCCAAAACTAGTCATTCTTGCATAGCCAACCCAAGCCTCATTCTGCACATTTATGTTGCCTACTATGGGAAGGATATTGATAACTTAGACAATATTGAATATATTAAATAAATATTTCTCATGACTAAGGATAATCAAAGGGAAAATGTTTTATGATATTCTCTAATGGTGAGAAATTCTTTTTCCAAGCTCATCCATGGCATTTTAAAATATTAACCGAAAACTACAAGGTAAATACAACCCTAAAATAGGTTGTTCATATCTAGAAAGTTGTCCCCAATGTATTTATTTTTAATGTATCTTGAACTACAAATGAAATAGCATATCACTTACTAATGAAGCAATTAGTTATTGTGGGAAGTGCATAAGTACAACTTGGGAGGCCTACATATGAAACACCTTGTTTGATGATTGTCAAATACTTCAGGAAAATGACTTGCAATCTCTATATAATTTAGAGTACAAAGTAGAAAAATGTATGACTACGAAGGATGTGAAAGTACGGTGGTAAATTCACAAATAAATATGTATGAACCAACTAACAAGGCTATACAAGAAAGAACCAATGGTAGATAAAAGATGCAACATAATATATTCTAGATATTATAATCATAGATTGGAAAAGCCATGGATGTCAAAGCATGAATTTACATGAATATGATGATCGAAGCAATACTGTAGAAGTAAGGAGATACAATTATGGAAGCACAAATCCAGTTATAAAATAATGAATTAAGAAGATTATGGATGTAAATGTTTGGATTAACTTTATTTCAACTCAAAACATTTGCTAAGCTATTGCTCAACCTACTAATGTTACAATATGGCAACATGAAAGTCTTGTTTCACCCCTTTTGGTCCAAATGAAATTTTATATAAGCCTCTCAAAGGTCTAAGCAAAGTGGACAAACACTAGAATATCAATATCACCTTAACTAGATGAGTCAATATTCTTTTCATTTCTCAGTTTCTTGGTTTTACTATATTATTCATATGAATAAAATGATAACTTTATTACTTAAAAAAAAATCTACATATGTTATATACTTGCATTTTTCATGGCATTTTTTACATATAAGGGGATATAAAATAAAGTATTAAATCAAATCCTATATGTGAGGATAAGGTATCATAAATCATGCTCAGGTTAAGGTGGATTCTAGTATGTGTTCTACCTCCAAAATCTATTGTGTACTCAATATATGTTGCACAATGGATTCTTCAACCACAAATAAATGCTACTTGTTGAAGTGTAATATTGAATCAAAACAAATTATTGTTATAATGTCTTATTATTTCTTGGCTTCAATTACACATTATCACATAAACTAGTTTCATTTCGTTATTTAACGTGTGACTTAAATAAAAGAAAACAAAAATACGTACATAAAATTGAAAGAGATATTAATTAAGACATTAGTTATTATGTTAAACATAAAATAATAATAAAATAAAAGCCGAAAGTATTCTCACAAACAAGATTATAGATCACAGAAGTCTGAATTCTTTAAAAATAAATTACAATTGTAATGTCCTAAGCATCTAGCGAGGCAACACTATGTCACCAATCCAAAATTCCATTGATTAATTCACATCTTTTACCTCCATACATTCACCTTGTTGAGTTCTATTTATTAAACCCTATAATTCAATAGAAGGAGTCCTTTTAGTTATGAACCCTAGCTCATAGTTTTACCAAGAACATGTATATTTAACAAACAATTCACGCATGATTTCAATTACTATGTTTTATGCAGTAATTAGCATTAACATATTAAATCATATAGAAAAAATGACATGAATTACATATCCATGACAATATTGCCAATAATTACAATACATTATCTACTTCATAAGGTGAACAAGGTAATTGCATATACCAACATATTATATTTACATGTGTTTTACAACATATTACGACATACATCATATTGCATACTACATATCACATAGATGTAATTTCCAACCCTAAAAGAAGTAAATACATAGCGGAAATATAGTTCATTATCCATTCTAAGAAAATGAACCTAGAACAAGGGTTTATAGAAAACAACCCATATTTGTCCGGTACCACTCATAAATGCATGTCACTTCAGTATACATTTTTATTATGTCAAACCCCAATAAATGTTTGAGGTTCAACAAAACACAAGCATAAATTAGCACAATTGTAATACAAGAATACTTATTTGAGTAACACGTTTAGATGACTACAAGTCCTCAAAATTCAACCCCACCATAAGCCATGTGGTTAAATAATTTAAACCATGGGTCACCCTCGAACTAAAGTTTCAACTCCATGGCCAAAAATAATTAAAATAATAAGGATACATCCAGACCCAGGTGCCAACCCAAAGATCATTCTCTCTGGGTCTCTAGGAAACCTCTAGACCATCAAATCAACACACTGGTAGCTAATCCAAAACCCATGATAATGGCTCATCAACTGGTAACTTTGTAATGAAGTCCAAAATGACCATCCTCCTAAGAGAAACTATCAACATCATAATGATTCTAAAAACCCTAGGTTAAAAATATTTGTAATACATTTAATAAAGGAAAAATAAGTCCAAGGTCATGGGACATGTATTCCAAGTTGAATGTTGGGCCAAACATCCTAGTGGGGGTTAATTTGGTTTATTATGGCTAAAGGAAATTGGCAAAGGCATTGGAAAAGGAAAAGAGGAATTAATTGGCATTTTATTTATGGAAATAATTGAAAATCGAAGAAAAGGAAGGTGAAAGGTCATAGGTTTCATGTGAGGAGCAAATGAAGAAAAAATAGAGGAAAATGAAGAAAATATAGGCCTCAATGATAAAAAGGCTTTGGACGATTTGTTCATGGCTTTTGTCAGTACAACCTTTTGTCAGTCCAATTTTGGAGCTCTCTCTCTATTATGTCTTTCTCATACTATTGCAGACTTAGAGCATTCTTGTAACACTTTAGCATTGGAAGAAAAAATATAAGGAAGGAAAAAGAAGGTAAAGGAAAGTAAAGTTCAAGCAAAGGAAGTGTTGAATCAAGTTGCTATATCGAGATTACTTACAATTATCGAGTTGCATGTGTGGTTTCCTTACTATTTTTGGTATGCATGGTCTTCCTCATTCTTTATAGTTTATCCTATTAATACCGGTCAAGGATTCTTAGGCCCAAAACTGTCATCTACACAACCAGGGTTTACTAAAATCCCCCCAAAGGATTTCTTGGCCCAAAATGAAAACACACACGATGAGTCATTACTACAATCCCACCATATACCGATACAGGGATCACAAGGCCTATACAAGCATGGATGGCTCTCGATATCTCCACCTAAACATTGATTAATTTTTCCATCTCCACCCTCTACGATTTATCGTATATCCTTCCATTCACTGGTTAGGATTCCTAGGCCCAACTAGGGTATACAAAATCAGGCTTTACTGCAATCCAAGCTTCACTGGTCCAGGGATTTCTAGGCCTTGCATTTCTCCCTAAGACCACCCCACTTAGTTTCGAAACCATTCGACAATCCAAGGATGGAGACCAGTTCCCTTGTAAGATATGCAAGGGAGACCATCTTACTCATTTATGCCCTAGTATTCTAGAGGTCCAAAGGATATGGTCTCAGTCTGAAATTACTTCTACTCCTGCATTTGATTTGGTTTCTCATCAATCCCATCAACCATTGGTTGATAATGTGGTAGCGCCAGTGCAATCTCTGGCCGATTGCACTCCTCTTTTCAAGGGTGAAGCGCCTAATAAAAGAGTCTGCTTGATCTCTAGTACATAGTCTTCTAGTATAGGGGGCATTCCAGTTTCTTCAAATGTTCCCCCTCCAAGTTCCAAGAGTGTTTCCTTTGATTGGGATAGTCTTGTCGAGCCTCGTCTTCCTTCTGCTGCACCTTTCCAAGTAAACGTCAGAGTTAATTCCATGAATGTCTATCGATATATGGTGGGTGAAGGATCCTCTGCAAGTATTATATCCTGTTTGACTTGGAATGCTTTGGGTTCCCCAAAGTTGTTGACAACTCACAGTTAGTTGTTAGCCTATGATAGAAGACCTGGTGAATCTATGGGTGTTCTTCCCCAATTGCCTATCACTTTAGGTGGGAAGATTGTCTTAATCGATATGACGGTGGTTGATAGCCCTTTAGAATTTAATATGCTACTTGGGCGTGATTATGTCTATGCTATGAATGTTGTGGTATCTTCACTCTTTCGAGTAATGTGCTTTCCTCATGACAGGAATATTGTCACTATTGATCAGCTTGCATCTGATAATTACCACCCTAATTCGACTTTACTGTAGAATGCCCCTTGTTTTGTTCCAAGTGTTCAAGTAGACTCTACCCCACCAAGGCTGAATTATGTGGCATTGAATCCTCAATGTTCAAATGCTTCTAAGAAGGATTCTTTGACCTATTATTCTCCTTCTTCGGACTTGGTCCCAACAGTTGACCTAGAGATTCTTCCTATAGGGACATGGGACCCTTTAATTCCCTCTGTTGATCCTTGTAGTTCTCATGATTTCCAAGAACTTGTTTTGCGTTCACAAGAGGAACTCTTTGAAGCCATGAGTTATGACTACCAAAGGAATCCTTAGCCTGAGCCCTGCAAGGGGTTTTTTCAGATGAACTATTATGCGTAAGCCAGGAGGTTGCATGGTTCCATGTACCATATTGTATGTATAAGGTACACATTTTCGAGTTTTGTATTCTATAACACAAGATTTTATATTAAGTTTATATGTGGGATGTATTAACTTCTTGTCTAGTGTTCCTATTTATGTATACAGAACTTGGAAGATTTCTCCTTTGGAAATTTTTATGGTTGGTCCGTTCTGACAGGTATTGGTTTCCGAAACTGGTATATAGGTTAGTTTTTTCTGCCTGCATTGTGAAATTATCAGTTTCCTTCTCCATTTTTGGCCTTAGGATCGACCCCACCAAGTTATGGTACGGAACCTTCTCTTTGCTTAGAAGTACCATGACTTGTGTGGTAGAGCCTACCTTATCATGAGTGCCCTAGTTAGTACCTTGTTTTCACTTGGCACTCATGCTGATTTTTTGTCCTTAGGCTTGAGAGTCCTCTGTAGTCCCGCCATGACTTATGCATTGAAGACTCATTCCTCTTTGCTTCTTCGTTTCGTTCTGGCCTTATACCCTAGAGGCTCCTTTGTGTTGAGTTGTACTACTGCATTGCATTTTGACTATCTACAACTTTTGGCCTTAAGCCGGATTCACTTGGACTCGTGTTTAAGCCCACTTTAGACCATGACAACTGCAAAATCAAACTTGCATACCTTTGACCTCTGCAGCTTGACACACCTTGACCCGTGGAAGGAACACACCTTTGAGTGTCTCTGGCCAGCTTTCGCCTCCCTACATTGAGCATAGGAATGTTCCAATCCCAGGAACTCGATCATCTGCTTCACTGACACTCTTTCTTTCCATTGTACTATAGAATTCTTTTATTCTTTTTCCAGCTTTAAAGAAAAAGACCAAAAAAAATATATATTCCAAAAAAGAGCGGGAATGGGACAGTATTTCCATTTATTGTTGGCAGCTAGAGTCAGTCGTGTTGCCCTTGAACAAAGCACTCGAAACAAAGTCTCCTCCATTTGGGTGGGATTTAGTTTGACTTAGGTATTCCTAAACCTTGTTATTAAGTCAGTTCTCCCCCGATTGGTTATCTCTTCCAGTCATATGGAGGGTTCATTGTGCCTCCTGCACAACGAGCTTATACAGAGTCATCATATGCTGCCACCTAGTCACATTGAGTCGTGCTTTTGTTCAAGGGCAGTTAACTTGAGTCGGCCTCTCTGCAGTGTCTCTTGACTTATTTTTCAGTCGGCCATCCCTGGTTGTCAGTGCTATGTCTATCATCACATCAGTTATATTGGTCCTTTACTCGTGCTGGTTTGAGAAGGTCTCCATTGACTTCTTGTTCGCGAGTCTTGTCCTTATTGATGATGACATCTTGCTCTGAGGACAAGCCTAGAGCTGCACCATGGCCCTATTTTCATTATTGAAAGGTCACCTTGTGCTCAGCATCGATCAATATCATGGGTCTTTGATTGAGTGTTTTCCCTTCTGTTCGACATCAGCTTACGTTATCACACATTGGGATTCCATTTGACCCTATTGGTGGATACCTTACCTATGGGTCAGCTTTCATTATTGGTTGGTTCAGAGGGTTTTTGCCGTGCGCTAGCCAAATCTTATGTACGCCGGAAATGTACTTCGGTTGGGTTACTACATCTTTTTCATCTGATTCCTTCCACATTATTGGCCTACGGGTTACACTCGCGCTAGATTGATGGAGGATGCCTTAATGCCTTCCTTCTAGCGGATCTTTCCCTATTGACTTCGACTCATTGCTCTGGGGCAGAGATCTAGAGTTCATTTGGCAGTACCTTGGGGTTTGTAGTCATTAGTGGTAGATCCTTTGCTATCGACAATGGGAAACCATCATTGTCTCCTGATTGATAGATTCTTAGAGGTGTTCGACTCCAGTTCATCTATTCACACTTGTTGGATTGTACTGGGTACCTTGACACTCATTATCATTATCGATGAGTTGTCTCGCGTTTGTTAATGGTATACATCAATGACCGATAATCAAACGATTTCTCACATGGTCGACTTCAGATCATTTATTCCCATGTTGTAGAAATGTACCACGGTGGTCGGTGAAGACCTCAGGTTGTATCAGCATTCGTTGGTTCACTTGGCAGTTGCTCCTGTTGCTGCTAGTAGATACCACTTCACCTTATATGTTGCAGTCATTCATGGCGACATTTTATATTCTGTCACCTGAGATTGCAGTGCAGTACCATCTTATTCCATCATGTTCATTTGGTACTTTTTGGGATCAATCTTTGACATCAGTGATCCTCTTCATCTTTCAGCATCATTGACATTCTTGTATGTGAATTTCAGATATGTACTTCTTCGATCATGATCAGATGATCAATTATGTATTTTCCAGTCATTTATACTTGTATACTTGATGGATCTCCTTGTACCTAATATTCGGACATGCTGTATCTTCTCTGAGCATGGGTATGCCCGCCTCAGACAATGTTTCTTTCTGATCTCCTTTTGTGGCTTTGCAGGCTGAATTCTGGTGAAGTCCTTCTCAATCTTCGACAGATTTCCTTTCCATGAACTTTCTTAATACATTTCGGCTATCATGTACCCCTTCTGACCTCATATATTAGGGGGCATCTGTTATAGCTCCAAATCTCACTCTTGAGGTTTGTGAAGGTGCACTCATGGCCTAGGGCAACCCCTCCTGCCAGATCTGGTCCCAAATCTTAAAAAGCAGTGTTTTTTCCCTATACGCGACATTGCCCTGATCTAAAAGTGTGTATACGTGGGTCTGTGTATACCCAACCTGTGTATATGTATAAAAACACTGAAAAAATAAAAATCTCCTTAATTTCGGGCGGAGATCACGAGTTTTACCTGTTGATCAGCTGTTAGTGCTCGTGGCCCAACTATTCCCAACGAATTCCCAACTAAAAAACTACTTTGGGAGAGGTATAAAAAGGCTTCTATGGGAAGGCCAAAGGGAGGAGAGAAGAGAGAGAAAGATTGCTATGCTGAGATTTCCCTGACCAGGTGTGAAGATCCTTATGCCTCCTACACTTCCCCCATCCTATAGGAAACCCTTGTTTCCTTGTGTGTGTTGATCATTTCATATTACTTGAGAGGTCATGGATCAAGTCATGGAAGGAGTTTGTTAAAGGCTTGAGACTGGACAAATCCGGGAGACGGTTCCGCTTGGAGCCTGCAAAAGGACGACTTAGGTGAAATTGTTCCTTTTCTGTACTTTCTTTGTCTATAATAAAAGAAACTCATGTCTTTGTTCTTGATATAGATCTTCTTCATGTTATGATATTCATGTTATGATTCATATGTGATCGATTGTTTAAGTGCATAACTAACTACTTTTCCTTATAATATGAAGTTGGTTTCTTTATGACGTTTAGTCCATATACTGCTGCACTTTCTTGAATTGTTGGTTTTGCAGGTCAAAGGAGCAAAGGAACTCTAAGAAGGGTTTGGACCCTGGGAGGATCTTCTCAAACGTAGGACCTCAGGTATGCCCCCTATCGTAGAGTTTGCTTATAATAGCATTACGATTGCCTGGAATGTGTGTTTCTTTGCATAGATAACCTTCAGTCTGCTAGGGTATTCACCCAAGACCCTAGGGGAGTTTATCCCACAACAAAGACTAATCATCCAATAAACTGGGAAACTGCTGGGCAAGATTGCACATTTGTGACTTCCAGAGGTGAGAGACCATCAACTCTATCTAAACATTCGATAGTCCCAACTTCCAGTGAGAGGTGCTACTGACTGGAACTTCAAGGGGCGTAGTCCAGTATAGGTAGTTGTGGACTCAAACTACGCAATGCACAGTTCATTCAGGCTTGATGCTAGCTGGGACTGTGCATTGCATAATCTCAATGGGCAAGGCTGGGGACTATCTCTTGGAACTACAAAGAAAGTAGTTGAAGCCAGTCATTGGCAGCCAATGTGAAATCCCTGGAGCCAAGGGAGAGCCCTGAGTTCGATAAATGTGTAGTGCATGCTCGGGGAAGCTAGATCTAAGACAAGGCAACACATATCTTCCCAAGAGAAACCTGAAAATGAGTAGATCTGAATGCATGAGAAAAGGATGGATCAGATCAAAGTGAATGGTCATGCATGCAATCAAAGCAAGTATCACATATTTCATTAAAATTGGAAATATTTTATTACAAGGACATCACTAGAATTGAGTTTTTTGGTTATTTGAAATTCTAGATCCACTGTTTAATTTCAAATTTAATGAAATATGTGTTAAGTGCAGAAATCAGTCAAATAGACTAACAATGAAGTTGGTGGGGAGAGTCACTGCAACCACACCGTTACTGCAAAAATTGGCTATGCATGTGACACTTAAGAAAGGTAATGAAAACTTGAAAAAACACTTCTAAAAGTTAAAAAAAACTAAAATGTAAGCGATCATTGAGCAAACCAAGAAAAACAACACTCACACAAGCCAAGGAAACAAAAGTGACAAAAAAACAACAAAGGACTTAAAAATAAAAACTTACTGGAAAAGTTGCATCGATCATGTCGAAGGTTCCTAGATGCTTCGAAAAAGCTAGAGATCAAATATCAAATGTGAAAATGAGCTCCTGTGGCATCCGTTAGATATATTTTGTCGATTTAATTTTGATGACGTGCATGCCAAAAATCTGGGAAAAAAGGACAAGTGGCGAAAGTTTCTAAAATTGGCTCAAGTGTAACTCCCAGTGTTGAAATAGATCCATGTTTTTTAGGGATTCTTTTTTATTTTTTATTTTTTATTTATTATTTTTCTAGAAAGGACTACCATGCATGCATGGAGAGATTGCATAGTTCTCGAGGGAACCGGGTAACCTGCCGGCACATGCATTGGGCAGAAATTGAGGGAATGCTTCTACGTAATTCCTGGGCTGAGTGGCTCTAACTACCTTTCATGCTCTACATAATTTCCTAGATGAAGATAATTTTTCAGCTAGGTCTGTGCATTTATGGAGCTGAAGCTCACTGCCAGGCTCATCTATACAATTCTTGAGAGCAAGAATCACTGTTGAGTTGCTCTACACAATTATTGAGAGCAAGGCTAACTGCCCTCTAGGACTACACAGCTTTCCAAGGTAGTCCAAGAACTAGATCAACTAAGCCATAGGGTTCAACTTGTGGTTAGACAAAAAAGAAAGCAAACACAAGCTATCAAGCAATAGATAAATTTAAATAAAAACACAAGTACTTGAGCAGTGCAAGACAAGTTGTTAATATTTAATGAGGGAGGCTCCAAAATGAAGCGAAGGACAATTTTTGGAGGGTGGTTGATCAACCTCATCACTGAGTAACTATATGGGCCTTAATTGGCCTCAATTTACCTCCTAGCTTAGTGAAACCAACTATTCTCACAACTTATTGCATACGTTTGATTATATTTGGTTTATGAAATGAGTTAGAGTTGGATATGTTGCTTTGTGGTATAATGTGCATGAAATGCATGAATAAAGGATAAAAGCAAGGAAAATGTAGGTATAAAGGATAAAGGCAAGGAACTATGGAAAAGACCTTGGTAAAACTAGAATGGGACAAGGGAGAGTAATTATAGGAGGTAAATCGTCCTCATTTACTACCCCTCCATTCGAATATTCCTTCACTAGCTTGGAATGCACGCAACCATCACTTTGAAGAATAAAAGATATCCAAGCAAAGGAAAGGGATATAAAAGAATTTATCTTAAGTTGGGAGCCAAGCCTCCCTAATGGGAAGGAAATCGTTAGAGACTTCAAATGTATAAATAGAGAGGCTTAGGACCTCAATGGGATTTGGACTTCTATTGCAAAAGCTATGTTTTATTTCTGAGTTGCAAAGACTTTTCACAATCTACTCTATAATCCATGGTTTTTCTAATAAGAATGAGTTATGTTTAAGCCAGCTCTCAGTTAACTTCAAGGGTTGAAGCTCTTGGGTTAGGGCCCGACCCAAGCAACCACAACCCCTCTCTATTGTACATGTATGATAGCATAGTTGCTTAGTTTTCATTGTTCATTTGTTTAAGTAACATAGCTTTCTATCTCTATTCATTTGCTTAAGTAAGATTCATGGTTTTTTTGGTTATTTTATGAGGTAGTTGTATTTGTTGTAGTTTACTTTTATTTATGACTTAATTCATTTCAGATGTTATTTAGAGGAAAAATATCACCATCAGGTTGTGCGCATGTGTCTCGCCCTCATCTCCTCCCTCTAGGAAGATGAATTAAGGAAGGGACCCTTCAGTAGCCCCAAAACATAGATTCTTCATTCTCGCATGAGCTAGGGAGGTCACTGTTTGATACAGTTACTCATTCACCTTCACTAGTTTTCTCTATCATTTTCACTTGAAATCGCCTCCGACACATTCCTTCTACATCGCTTCCTCATCTTCCGATCACCAAGAAACCTTCACAATCACCATCCGATCCATTAGTTTTCCCAACTGCCACTTACTTTATGAACTTTAAGTCCCTACCGCCTATCTGCCTCTCCTGATCTAATGGATATCACTTCGCCTGATCGCCAACTAGCTTGGCTGATCTCCACCGTTGATCAGCCTTGCTTGATCCAACGGTTGTTGCACCATATATCGTGGATTTCTGTCTAATCATTATCCACCCAAGGGCATGAAAAAAGGGTGGTTTTCCCGTGCTACGTGTCGCCCTTGGAGGCTAATCGTGTGAAATTTTAGAATACAACTTATGGTTTTAAAGGCACGTGAAATACAACTTACCACCTCCGCCAACCCGCTACCATTTCCGTGTGTTTCTTTTTCCCACGATCTAATCTTCGTCATCCATTTGCTGATTAATCTTGTCCGTCCATCTCTTGACTTAGCCTCCACGATATAATCTCAGTCGTTCATTCTGTTAGTTAACCCTGTTCGCCCATCTATCTACATAACCTCTTGTGATCCAATCTCTACTATTCATTTTCCTTTGACCCAACTGATCCAATGGTTCTTATGCATTGTTTCTCCCTCACATCCTCCCTTCATTGATTTTGACCTTCGTTTGATTTTTTCGCTTGACACCTGATTTGGCCTAAGTTTCTTTGTTACACCTTAGTCTAGTTTTGATGCTCTTTACTTATGCAACTGCGATAATTAGCATTAGGTTAGTGTTGATTTAGAAATTCTGCTTAGCATAGCTATTTGATTGGTTAGTTAGGTTATGGTATGGTTTGAGCATTTCATGTCGCTTTCTTCATTACTGCAATAGAGTAGCTCTCTCTTAGAATACATTTTCTCTCATTCTATCAAAGAATTAAGGTTCTTTTGACTCTATAGAAGTTTGGCTTATAACCCCTAGGGTCTCTTGCCAAACAAAAATTGACAATAGGTAGGACCTTCACTTCTAATTGTGCATATAGCACACTCACCTCCAAGTTTGTACGAAACCCGGGTTGATAAGTAAAGATGGTAGCCTTGGGAATTGCAACATTATGGTTGCAATACGTCATCTCATCACTTTTTGGTGTCGTTGCCGCGGAGGTGTCTAAGTAGAAGTAATTACTACTTTCTTTTATTTCTAGTCTTCAAATTTCTTTTCTTCTACTTCTTATCCTCAATTCTCTTCCATTAGCTTATTTTTCAAAAGTAATCTAGTTTCTTTCTTTCTTTCAATTTTCATTATCTACTTTACTTTCCTTTCTATTTTGCAAGTACTTTCTAGCTTTAGAAAAATCTGGCAAAAACCCACTCGAAAACATTTCCTTTCATGCCTCATAGAATTCGGGACAATTCAGTGAAATTCTTGTCAAATACCCCCACTGCATCGAATAAGAAACCTTCTCCCTTCTTCAGTGATGGTGAATTAGATGACCCTTTAGGTGAGCAACCTTACCTATTTGAGGAACATATAGAAGAATAAGAAGAGGAAGAAACCATTCCTACTAAACCAATGGTTAGAAACCAAAATGATAGGGGAGATGGAGAGAGAATTGAGAGTGCCTTCCCCATTAGGGAAACCAATGGGGACACTAAGATGAAGAATATAAGCCCCTCTGCTCTACTCATTTCCATGGCCTGATCACAGAGGACCCTGACACTTTCCTATTTGAATTTGTTGCGATATACCGAACCTATGACTATATAGATGATGAGAAAAAGTTAAAACTATTACCATCTACCCTCAAGGATGAAACATTACACTGGTTTATGGGTTTACCTGGAGATAGAATCACAACCTGGGCTCAAATGCAACAAACTTTTAACAACAAATATAGGGACTATTGTAGGTCAAAGGATACTAAATAAGAGATTTTTAGGATGACCATAGGCCAAGATGAATCCCTAGAAGACTATGAAGAAATATTCCAGCTTAGTTACAAAAGGGCCAGTTGCACACTTGGCCTCAAGTCACTAAAGCTAGTCCTACTTAGAGGAGTAAGGGAACATATTTTGGATACCTTACATATGATAGTGGGAGGAGATGTCTACCAATTACCCTATGAGGATATGAAGACTATCTTTAGAAACCATTCTAGGTCAGCCAAGAAGAAAGGTAGGGGTAGTGAAGCTATGGCTAGTACATCATCCTCTAACTTTTCCATCAAGGGTGAAATTAGGAATGTGCTAGAAGACTTCAAAAGTGAGATGATGCAAACCCTTGCCTTACAATTAGACACCATTAACATCAAAAGGAAGCAAGAGGAAGCATAGAGAGCCTTGGCCATCTTTTGTCCTACATGCACCAGGAGGCATTCTAGGAATGAATGTCCATTGAATTGTATTAATATTTGCTGAGTATGTGAAGAAAACCACTCCACGGACAAGTTCCCTTCTTCACGTGAACTCAAAGTTGTATATCAAGGAGCTGAAAGGGTCACTAAGTAGATTTGCTACATAAAAAAAGGAGACCTCCTAGGCTTAGACCATACTAGTAGGGTATGCAAGGTCCATCCCATGCATACTACAACGCCAACCAAACCACAACTATACCTTCTTGGGGACCCCCTGCTCATCCTTCTTGGTCTACACCCCCTCCTTGGTCCTATGCATCTAAGTACCAATCCTAGCCAGCCAACAAGTCATTTCAACCTAATGTTCAGCCACAACATGAGTGGAATACCCCACCCCAGGGTTGGAGGCCCCAATTCAACAATGTTCCAACCCTATTGCCTCCACCATCTAACCAACCACAACTCATGCACTCTTCTCCACCTAAGCAACCCCAAATGCCTGCCCAGCCAAATACAAACCCAAATAATAGGCAAGCTCAACAAGCATACAGTGGAGAGACATCATACCCAGCTTATGCTGTAGAAATCCAAGAGATCACCTAAGATATGGGAGAATTCTCCCCTAAAACCAACTTCCCTTTCCACATAGGGAGGTTGGAAAGCAACCTTAAAGTAAATCCACCCTTTCCTAAAAGACTAGCCTAACCACTCTAGCCTACACCAGAAGAAACTGAACTTTTAGGAGAATTGAAAAACCTATGTGTAAATATCCCCCTTCTCTAGGCAACCAAAGATGTTCCTATTGACAATAAGTTGATTAAGGAGAAGTGCTTCAACAATCCAGGAAAGAGAAAAAGGGATACCCCTACCATTAGTGTCATTGGGCAGTTGTCTGACTTAATGTTGAGGCAGGTAATATGTCTAAAATATTTAGACCCTGGAAGCCCTATAGTAGATGTGCACATCAATGGCACCATTGTCCCACACACTCTGATTGATCGTGGGGCTATCATTAATGTGATGACTAAGGACAACATGCTCGAGCTCAACCTCCAACGGTCATTAAGGAAAACCATAATAGTTCTGCAACTTGCAGACCATTCCATCGTCACCCCTGAGGGAATTGTAGAGCATGTGATTGTCTCCATTGACTACTTGGAGTACCCTGTAGATTTCCTAGTTCTCCAGCCTAAGGTTAAGCTCAATGGTTACCCTCTCATCCTGGGGAGGCCATCGTTGGCCACACCTAATGCTTACATTAGCTACAGAGCTAGGAATATGACCATCAAGAATGGGCATATGTCCAAACAATTAGTCCTGTACCCTCCCGGTCAACGTACCCTAAAGCATGATTTACCTATATGGTTAGAGGAGGAGGAAGAAGATGAAGTTCATTTATTCCAACTTTATTATTTTGAAACAACCATAGGAGGAGGAAAAAAAGATGAGGATGACTTAATTGAGCACCTACTCCAAAGTCCAGCTCCTATTTCACTGCCATTAGAAGATGAAGTAAAGGAATCCCATAGAAATCATCCAACTGACTTATGCTTGGCCAATTCCAACCCACTCTGTCTCAAAACCATACAATTTGGCCCCGAGAAGAATTTGAACATTAACCCATCTATTTTTGCTTTAGAAGAGGAAAAGATATGCCACATGTTGACAAAGAACCTATAAGCCTTCACAAGTTATAAAGAAATGAAGGGAGTACACCCCTCACTGTGTACTGACCACATATACATCAAAGAAGGTTGTAGGCTAGTCAGGCAACCACAAAGGAGGATGAATCCAGGTCTTAAATACATAGTCAAAGAAGAATTGCAAAAACTTCTAGATGCAGGATTCATTTACCATATCTGAGATAGTGAGTGGGTCTTGTTATGCTCCTATACCAATAAGTGTCATATTTCATGATTGACTTGATGAGCTCTGTAATATGTTCATACCTTTTCTTGTTGCAAAGGTTTTCCATATTGTCAAAAAATCGAAAAATTTTTAAAAAAATGTAAAGAGGGTATACCCTAAAAGGAAAATCAAAGGGTAAAAAGAATAAAATGGTCAAAAAAGTGAAAGAAATGAACCCCAAACAAAAATAGACCAAGAAAGTGATCAAGCCTAAAGGCCACTACTATTTCATTTTCTGTAATAAGCAATTGTGTGTAGCTTGTTAAACTTATGCCACAATTGATGAAGGGTCAAACTGTTTAAACTTGGCTCATTCATCTTTCAATTTCATGTCTTAGAGATAGAGAATAAAATCTGACCAAATAGTGTAATATTGGCAGATAAGTAGATAGGTAGAGTAAATAAAATGAGCTCAACAATGCAATATGAGCCCTTGGATGTAATAAGTGCAGAGTTAGGTAGGCTTTCCATGTAAAAGAAAAAAAAGATTGATAAAGGTTTGCTAGTCTAAGTGCACCCAAATAAAGAAGGAAAAAATGCTAGGCTAAAGTAAGTAGGGTAGGTAGATGATGTTGCAGAATGATACTTGTGATGAAAAATTCTTCTAAACGTGTTGATCTTTACTTTTATCACCAAAATGCATGGCAGATATTACACTTGATGTAGTTCAAGAAAGGCAAGGTTAAATAGCTAACTTCCATTCACATTTTTCCCTAAAGATTTCACTAATTCCCTCTAAAAGTATTGAGGTCTTTGAAATTCAAAGGGGCTTAGAGCATGTTTCTGAATTCTGGAGGGACCGGACCCTCGGCCCAATGATCTAAAAGCCTAAGTACTCATAAATCATCCATCCATCATTCATTTCATTTCATAACGTCTCCCTAAGTGAAAAAACCTATTTTACTTAGGAAATGCATAATATCCCTCATAAAAACCCTTTTTCATCATGAGCCTAAGTTTAACTACAAAAGTCAATTGTTTTCATGCTTGGCGCTTTCGTTTTATTTCATATTAATTTTAACTATTATTATATAACTCCCGGATAAACATTTACCTATTCCCATACTATGTAAATATCTTAAAAACCCCCAAATTTTTTTACATTCCCACCCCGGTTAAATATAACCATACAACACTATTTAAATAGGGATTAATAAGTTTATTTGAAATTTATTAATAACCTCCCTCGCCTCGCACAGCAGAATTAATTAACCATATGGGTTAATTAATAACCATAACCCCAACCAATCAAATTACGCCCAAAAAAATTAAAACACGGCTTATTACACCCGGCCCTGCCTCATTAACTCCCTGCCATCTCTAGCACCTGTCAGTCGTCTGATCTTTGCCTTTTCATCCGAGAGTTGACCATCATATGACAACCACCCTTCCCACCTCATTTTAACTCGCGGTCACCCGGTGGTTTTCCGCCATACCTCTGCCACGCGTCGTGCTTGCAATAAGCTCACTCGCCCCTAGCCCAAACCCGCCCAGCCCCAAAAGCGGTGCAGGGTAAACCACTTACCACCCTCCACGTAACGACAAAACATCCCATCACACTGACGTCATCTGCCCAATAAATGCCAAAATATCCCGCCAACCTGAGTTTCGTTAAGTAAACGATAAAACATCATTTTCACCATTATTCTCTCTGAACTGTGTTCCATGCAAGATAGCATCCAGTCACCTGTCTGAGCATTCAGTCCACCACCCGGCCAAGAAACTCTAGTATCGTCCTCTACAGCCTGCCAACCAACCTGCCATTGTATGTTTTTCCTCTTTAAACACTGGTATTTATCCATTTTTCCCTGCAACCCTACAATTTCAGTTTTCCATTGAGAATTCTACCCAAGAAAGCCAAAATTCAAGTCTAGACAATTTGTAATTACCATAAAAACACCCCTAAACCTGCTATTTAGTCCAATTTTCCACAGAAAGTGCGAATTCCAGTTTGAATACACAAGAACCAAATGTGGAAGCCCCCATAGCCCATAATGTCGCAACAATGAATGCACCTCACAAAGATTTAGATTATCTGCCCCTGGCCAACAAACATTTTCAAATAAAAGATTCATCTCGTGATATGAATCATCTTCAGGCCTTCTGCCAAGTCAGGGACAACTATCTAAACAACTCTGATATTTTCAGATTATGAGAATATAATCTTCCCATATATTACCTTCCCTCAGTCCATGTTTTCCCAAACATCATTCATTAATGTTGTGCGAACTATGACCCTGTCCATAGAGCAGTTATGTCCCCATCCCAAACTATTCTTTCTCCCATAACTACTAAGTCCATTAATGAGATGTTATAGTTCCATTCCACTCAACCCCTTGCTCCTCTTTCCGTGGGGTATCCACTTGAAAAAGCTTCTCAAATGGCCAAATCAGAGATAACCTGTATTGCTCAGATGTTCATGAAACCACAATACTAGCGTCAAGGCCCACCTCCCTATCTGCTGACTTGTTTCACTGAAATTGGATAAATTATTGTTGACATGATATCCCTGATCTTGGGATTTAAATCCAGTGAATTTGTTGATGATATTACCCTAGTTCTATTGTCAATGTTTACTCCAAGATAGCCCCTCACTGTCAAATATGATTATGCCACTTTCATTGCCAACAAAATCCATGATCAGTTCATGAGTTTGGATAGGGAAGGAGTTTTCAAATATACATCTTTTATATACCTCCTTTTGTTATATCATCAACCAGACAGTTTCCCTTCCCCATCAGGAAATTGGACTCAAAAGGAAATCAAAGGTTTGTGATCTTTTGGAGCTCAGTCTTCCATAATACCTTTGAGTGCCCTTATACCTATAATGAGTTCATCGATTGGTTTGTACATCCACTCTGTTGATAGGAGCTCCCCCTCCTAGGATAAATGGTGACATGAAGAAGATTCTACAGCTCTCTAAACAGTACATGATACGTGACTGGCACCTGTACCAAAATCACACAGAAATCAGAATGTATATGTGTGAACTTTTCCCATTCAAGTTGCCTAAATATGTGCCCATGAGATTGTTTGCACTAGAGTATTCCAGACAGATCATCAATGCAGACTTAGTTCATTTTTGTAATGCAAAAAAGAAGGCTCAGTTGAGAATAAAGAACCAATTAGACCCTTTTGTTATCAATTCTAGGGATGCATGGCTAGATGCTGAAAAGATTTTAGAAGACCACCTTAGATTGAAGAAAAGTTTTTGGTGGGTGCCATATGACCCAAATAGTTTCATATGTCACAGAAGAACAAAAAACAGGCTATCAGTTTATGTACATCATAGAATCCCAGAAATTGAACAGTATGCAAATCAGGATGAATGGGTAGAAGGGACCCTAATAGAAGAAATTAGTGAGCAAGAAAAAATGGAAAATGCTATGAAAGATCTTGAAAAAAACCTTGAACTAGACTATTTTGGACAGGTATCATTCAAGCTGCCTCAACAATCAGGAATTGGCACATCCTCTGTTGGAACTTCTCAACAGCCTGCACAGGAAACCAGCATACCAGTTACAGGGACTTCCAAGGGCAAAGAGATAGATACCACAGAGTAGCCTACAATGATGGATCAGCCAAGAATGTCCAAGGAACAGATTCAAGGGCATATTCCTCCATCCCAAACTAAAGCAGTGGAAATTCTTGCATTGCAGATTCCTCTAAATGAGGAGAGAAACAAGAAAAGGGATAGACCAACCACAACACCTGTCAGTTGACCTGCCGAACAACTAGGAACAAAGAGACAAAGACTGAATCCTCTTTCAGAAGAGGAAATCATTGAAGAAACTACTGACAGTCTAAGAGGAGAAAGAGCAACCAGCCAGCAAACTCCACCATTAGGAGGAACCTCAACTAGCTCACAAAGACAAGAGCTAGAAAGGCAGCAAAGTGTAGAAGTATCATCCACCAAGCCACAGAGCAAACAAGCCTCAGACATTAAGAAGACTTTCATAGAGATAAAGGCCAGGAATGGCCCAATAAGGCTTCAAATTTATGGTCAATATCCAAAAATGGCCCCCACAAACCAGCAGAGATTAATGTCATCCTATGACATTAAAGAATGTAAAATGTTAATGAGTTATTTTAAGCCAAAGGTGCAGCAACCCCAGTCAGCAGCAGACTACATCAAAACAAACTTAGAGGTCCTGGCCAAAGATATTCATCCTATGGACCAAATTGAACTTCAAAAGCAGACTGGGGAAATGGTTTATTCCACACTGACTAACAAAGTAATGATGTCAACGCAATAGCTCAATTACATTTGGAGAAAGCCTCTTCTCTGGCCAAGGATAACATGATCAAATCACTAGAAGAAATCGTTATTGAATTGGGACATAATCCCAAAGATGCTAAAGGTATAAAGGCATTAATTAAGAAGAAAGAAGAGGATATTGTTGCCTTGAGAAAACAGCAGAAACTGCCTCCTTCCACCCATCCACAGACTGCAGAAGCTATAAAACAAAAATCTAAAGAGGAGATGAGAGAAGGTGCCAAGATATGTAAGTGGAAATCAATTATTTTATGGAGCAGTTCAAAGTTTTACAGAGTAAAGGGCTACCGAGTCCTTCAGTCATTAATGATAAGTTAATGAAACACATTGATTATGCAGATAAATTGAATAAGTATGCTGGAAATCAAGCTAGCTCATTATGAAGTACACTAGGAGTGAAAGCACTTCCCACAGGTCGAGTTCTCTATGACAGCTTCGAGAACTTATTCTACATTGAGCATGAGTTAAAGCATGTATTCACTATCCAGCCTAACTTCTTCAGATATAGAGAGATTGATGAAACTCTAAGGAAACTTTAGAAACACAAATTGCCAGAGCAGAAATGGTGGGAAGATATGTTAGAATTTTTGTAAATTTATCTTTGGTATCTTTGAACAATGTAAACTTTGAAACGGGAACTGATACTGTTACCCGTTTCGTAGAGATAGGAAAAAAATGACCCGATTTTCAAAAGTGGTGATGTAGAATACACATGTTTTTTTAGAACATGGTTTTTGGAACTTTAATTTTTTTTCATGTTCAAGGATGAAATCAAGTTTTAGAATGGTAGTGATTTTCATGATGATTTTAAAAAGTGAGTGTTCTGCATCACACCTTTTTTTTAAAAGACCTATTTTTTGACTTTTAATTTTCTAGTGTGTGAAATGTGAAAAATTATTTTCTAAATTTGATAGTTTTTGAAGTTGTCATCTTATTCATATTTTCTTGTTCTCTATCTTATTTTTTTTTTTTTTTAGGGGGGTTTTTATTGTTTTGCGTTTTTAAATTAGAAGGTCGATAGTTTGAATTTTAGATAATCTACATATTTATACATCCTTAATTAATTTTTCAATCCACATGAAATAATTGTTTCTAAAAAAACAAAATTTTTTAACAATGGACATAAAAATAACCATTTTTAACATAAATATTAAAAAAAAACTAAACGTTTTGATAATTTTTTGCTAGAATTAACATGTCAAAATCACAATTTTATACAAAAATATTAACTAAAAATGGTCAAATAATAGTTTTTTTATGAATTTCATGTCAAAAAAATAATAACAACAACTTTTTTTTCAAAAAATAATAATTAACTTAAAAATCAATGCGAAAATCACAAATTACAAATATTGAACACATAACGACTTTGATTCATTGATTATTCTTTTCATGAATTATCAGAGTCAAAACATTACAAAGCTTGATTTCCAGGTATAACTTAAATTTAATCAACAATGTCATGTAATCCAAAATCTTCGTCCTCTAGAGTTTCATCATTGTCATCTTCCACAATATTTTCTGCATCCTTTTGCGCAATTTCCTCTTCCAATGGGTCTTTGATGTCTGCAAATCTCCCAATATATGTCTTTCCAAACATTCCATGTAATGGTGGTTGGGAATCCTTTTCCTTTTTTGCCACACGTGATTCATTAAAGTCCCCTTTCCTCAACCCAATTTCTTGCATTTCATCTGGAAGAAATTGAAGAGCATTAATTCTTTGCTGAATGAAATTGCATTG